>JAYGXS010000003.1:448861-463947 GCA_036362985.1 Ligula intestinalis | reverse complement strand
CATCATCATCATTATCAAACATCTAACCGAGGGTTCATCATGTGTTCCAAAAAAAAACACATCTTCATTCATCTGCCCGCCCACGCGTCCTCGGCCAAAGTCCTCGGTAAATACGTTTGTGCAGGGGCTCTTGGGGGGGGGGGGAAGAGGCGTGTGTTGACGACTCATCGTATCTCTCTCTCGCTGGTCTTTGTATCACGCCATGTGCGCACAAACAACCATGCGAGCAGTGCACGCGCGCACGCAGGGACCACAGCCGGTCAGCTGACTAGAGAGCTGCTTAATTATCATTTCGTGCGCCCGGCGTGTATGCGTGCACGCATGTGTGCGTGGGCTGAGGGGTCAGGTTGTGGCGGCGGCGGCGGCGGCGGCTGTCGCGTGCACGTTTGTGTGTCGCGCGCGCGGGGGCGCGAATCAGCTGTGCGTCTCAGTGTGCGTTACCATGGCGATGACCAAGGCTAGGCCTCGAGCCTAGATGCCGGTGGTGGCCGTGGTAACTAGGTCCCAGCCTGTGCACACAGACACGCACGCTCGCGTGAGCGTGCGCAAGATGGCCGCTTCTACCGTCTCGCCTGCACGCCCTACACACATTCGTGTCTGGATGTTCGCTTGTGTGCGTGCGTGAGTCTGGGTAGGCCTGAGTCCTGGTCAAGTGTAGGCTGTGACCAGGTAGTGTATGATGGGTGTAAGTGTGTGTGTGTCTGTGTGTGTGACGTGGACGCCCAGGCTGTGAGAGCTGGAACCCAAGATGTTTGCGTGAGACGCCACTTGGGTTGGTGTATCACCGGCTGACGATGGTCAATAAACCAGAAACGGCCATTCCAGTCTTTGCCGGTAATGCTATCTACGTACACTACCAGCTGTTACGGCTGTCAGGGCCTCTGACGGGGCCCTAGGCAGAGCGAGTCAGCCGAGTTCTGTTAGCCGTCAGGTGAACGTTCATCAAACCGGCTAGACAACGGGCTCGTGGCTCAATGATTGGGATGTTAGACACTGTTCAAAAAGGTCCCGAGTTCGAGGCCCGAATGGTACACCACTTTTGACTGACTGACGACAGCTAATCAGCCAGAAAGGGCCATTCCAGTCTCCCTTGTCGTTGCTGGCAATACTATCAGCCGTTACGGCATTCAGGACCTCTGTCGAGGCCCAAGGCAAAGCGGGACAGATGAAATCCGTTAGTGGGCAGGTGAACGTTCATCAACGAGTGTCACTACCCCCTGACCTAAACCAGCAAGACAACGAGCTCGTGGCTCAATGGTTAGGGCGTTGGACCCTGATCAACAAGGTCCCGAGTTCGAGCCTCGGGTGCTGCACCACCAAGGTCTGGGTATGACCGGCTGACGACGGCTAACAAGTCAGAAATGGCCAATCTAGGCTCCCTTGTCGCTGCCGGTAATACTATCCGCCTAGAAAACCTCAATAGCAGATGTATGCGGACGCCTACGCCTATTCCTACGACTTTGAGCCACGACCTGCTCCTTGCAAACGGCTGCACCATAAATGCCAAGACGGAACAGGACATACAACGAAGCATGGACCGGTGAACGTTCAACAACGAGTGACAATATTCCCTGACCTAAACCGGCTAGACAACGAGCTTGTGGTTGAGTGGTTAGGGCGTTAGACCCTGACCAACAAGGTCACGAATTCGAGCCATGGGTAGGACGCCACTTGGGTCTGGGTATGACTCGCTGATGCCAGCAAATAATCCAGAAATGGCTATTCCAGTCTCCCTTGTATTTGCCGTTAATACGAACACAAGATGTAGCTCATACCCTCCTGTTGGTTTTAAATTCCGTGCAAGTGTAGGCTGTGACCAGGCGGTGTATGACGGGGCGTGGAACACGGAGGCTCAGGTCTGGTGGCATGCAAGCATGGGAGAGAGAGAAAGAGGTAGATGCCGTGTAAAGGTCTTCTATCTGTTGAAAACTTAATCATGCGCATGGTTATAACCTGTATTTGAGGAGCTGCCTCACATCCGATCCCCCTCGATCTTCTTGGCTATTATTTGACACTGTTTGGAGCATATGGTGAACATAATCGAAATCGATTATCAAACTGTCCTGTCGCGTATGCAGACTCGGTGGATAGAACCAATTAGTTTTTCCGTGAATAGTATTAACTACAAGGGCAAGAAAGGTCAGGATTATGATTTCTAATATTAGCTCTGTCATCAGCCAGTCCCACTCCAACTTCAGGCGGAAGCAACTTGAAATTTTTTGATAACTGATCGCTAGCGGAACTCACTCGTCCCGCTCTGTCTTGAAGCTGACTCTCGATCCCATCGATCCTCTCGATAAATATCGCCTGCAAAGACAAGGGAGAATGGAATGACCATTTCTGGCTCATTAGCCGCCATCAGCCAGGCATGTCCACTCGAGGCCCGAAGCCGCAACTTCAATGCTCTAACCCCTGAGCCACGGGCTAGTTATCTGGTCGGTCTACATCGGTAATAGTGACATTCTTTGCTGAAGTGCCTCCCAAGTTGAGACTGGAATCAGGCTCTGTAGCCTACGTCAAGTGTTACACAGACAGTCACTTGGGAACAAGGTTACGTGGTTTCGCCTAGCTGTAGATCAGTAGAATACGGTTGCAGCTGAGATGGCGCAGCCGGATGGATCTTTACATGGGAATAGTTTCCAGTAACCTTAACTTGGATGTCACCATTCCCCTCCAATGTCGCATCGCCTTAAGGTGGCCAGATTCTGTCGTATGGTTATAGCGTGAAGCCCAATGACCACTTCAAGACATGTTTAAGGACAAAATCTCCCCACCCTGAGCTGGCTGACGATTTCGTATAAGCCAGAAGCTGTAGTCTTCCCCTGGACACTAAGCAATAGCTGCTCTCTCCTCGCTGTGAAATTGCCTGCATCGCGGAGGGTCAAGTAAGTTAAACCCCAGCAACTGCGATCTTTAGACCATGGTTACTTAGTTGAGAAGAGGTCAGTAGAGGCCAGAGTAGTGGGAGCAGTATATTGTGTAAACAGAGGAACGAAGAATAGATGGAAGGAGTTTGACCACGGAGAGCATGACCTTCCGCTGGGGCGGCGTGATCCGAAGTGTGATATAGTTGCAGGAACTCCCCACGGCCCAGAGAGAAAGTGTTCATGCTTGCAGGCTTGCTATTCGTCGCCGGCCCAGAAGGAATCAATTCGACAACTGTGATTGGGTGTTCCCAGCGTCGAGATCAACGGCTGCAGGACTTCAGGAAAATTTGCTTCGACGCGAGCTAGCTACAACACCTGCGAAGACTCTAGACCGTGGTTTTAGCACCAAGCTAACTTCTACTCAGGCTGCATCAGTCAACGCTCCACTCACAGAAACTGAAATCACCTCACCTGGTCAGCAAGTTTGAGGTAGCATCATCGTTTCGTCTACCCGAAGAACGAGCAAGGACACAACATAAGACCCAACTCAGCGTACAAAAGACATGTCAGCCAATCTAGCCCCGACTCTACCCCATCATGTTCGTTAGAATTAGTATTCGTTTCCAGGTTGGAAGGATCGCCTGGATCGCAAATAAGCCCAATTGTTAGTGACCCTGTGGTGACTCACTCTGAAAATCAATATGAGCTTGGTCAGTCGTTTTAAGCACACGTGATTCGGGATCGGCCAGTTACAACCTGTGATTGACCGTCTCGGAGGCCGGCCAAGAACTGTAATCACGTGACCACTTGCGTGTGTGTCGCCGGCTGTGGACAGCGCTACAAGCCGTATGATCACTGCCGCCGTCGTCACAGGTATCCTCTGACGCAAAAACTTGAAGCGTTTCGGTCACACTTTATAAACGCTTGGCTGACGTCTACCCGGTGACCGCTGTCAATCAAGTGAGCCAAAATCGCACTAGATATGAATTTCACCACGCCTTGGTTTAGCCAAACAGAATTGTGTTCTCGCATTCACTTCGGTAGACACTTAGTTGTTCGATCAGTACAACCTGACCCAGAGGAGGAAGTAGGGGCACAGATGCATACTATCGGAACCCAGCTCCCCCTTTAGCCCTGCAGTGGGCCGTTGTCTGCCGATGTCTGGCCTTCCTGCCATGGCCTCAATCTGTCCGGAGCTCAAGGTCGTTGCGGTCGCCAGACGTGGACCAACCACACGCTGCCCAACCAATCACAGGCTGACCTAGCCTATGAACGCACTCTCTCTGTCTTCTGGCTGTCTGCTCTCAAACAGTCACTTGGGACCCGGTCAGTTTACTGAGCGGACTTGTCCTCCCAAGTCAGACTTTCTCCATCTATTCTCCTTTCCCTTGTGTACACAATATACTCTTCCTACTACTTTGGCCTTCACCGACTTCTCTTCTGCACTAAGTAACCATGGTCTGAAGATGGCAGTTACTGGGTTTAGCTCACTTAACCCCCGTGATAACCCAGTCATACCTAACCAGGGAATTATGTGGTAGTTCACGATCAGCGTCACTGCGAGGACTCCCCGTCCCTTCGCCTGCCAAACCTTGCACTTTAGCACGTGAGAATCTTCCCACCCACACTCTTGTTTTATCCGCTGTGAATGCCACCCACGCTGTCCTCCTCTCGCTCAATTTCGGGTCATAGCCACGGTAGTCTTTACCCTATCAGCGCGCGAGGACCCGAAGCCAATCAGTGTGCACCTTTCCCTGATTGGTTGCAGGGAGTAAACTAAAATCCCCTGGCTCCAGTAATCTCGTGTGCACACGACACACTAACTGGCCTCTGAGCAATAGTTTTCTGTAGAGTCCTTTGTAAGCTCTTTTCTCAGAGCAACCACTGTCTAGCCTTATCAGTCTTACCTGACTTCCGAATTGGGGGAACCTGTTGTTGTCGACTTCTTCACATTGGTGGTAAGTCCATCACGACGCGCTAAAATGTGTGGCCTGGAAGGTTGCCAACTGATGAGATGCCTTGGTGCTACAGAGGAATGAGAGTCGGACTGCAATGTCGCCTCCTCAGCTTGGTCTTTATACTATTCTCAGTCATGTGAGCTCCCAGCCGCTGCCGTAGCAGCTCACGATCAGCGTCACTGCGATGACTCACCGTCCCTTCACCTGCCAAGCAGTTGCACTTTAGCGCGTGACAATCTTCCCCCACGCACTTGTGGGATACGTTGTGGTCCGCCGAGATAATAGATGATGGAACGTATCCCAACATTTATAAGCTAGTGAATATGATAAGGCATGGAAGACCATATTGTCAGGAAAAATTTACTAAGGTGGAACAAGCGTAGAATGTAAGTAACATGCAAGTGACTCCCAGACATGTGCAGTCCAGCCATGAATGGGCCGGAGTCCAGAGGCGCAGTCCGGCAAGTAGATTACCGGGTCCGGAGGTCTGCAACCGAACAGTAGATCGCGGTTCCGGGAGCTACTGAGCGTAAACAACTCCCCCATATTTAGCTGCTGACCTTGAGAAAGCCAGACAGGGAGTGACCTTGAACGGAGGCTTTGACTATGGTGTCTTGCGCACGGTGGCTGTCCTGTCAGACATGACCTGTCCCCGCGGTGTCCGAGGAAAACATGACTAAGACTAAGAGGTCACTACACACTCTTGTTCTATCTGCTGTATATACCGCCCACGCTGTCCGCTTCCTTGCTCAATGTCGGGTCGCAGCTGCACGGGAGCTCGAAGCCAATCTGTGTGTGCCATCTCCCGATTGGCTGCAGGCGAAGAACTAACAGCCCCTGGTTCCTGTAGTCCCGCGGGCACAACCATACACACACAACAGCAAGTGGTCTGAGAGGACTTTGAGCAACACTTTTCTATAGATCTATTTGCAGGCTCTCAGAGTAAACACGGTTCAGTCTCATCAGTCTTCTGATTTGGGGAATGTTCTGTTTTCTGCTCCAACACCATTTCCACACTGAATAAGAAAAAGAGTATGTTCTTCATTGCGTTCTAAGAAGAATCTCATGTGTAATACCGCGTGATTGGAGTACTTTTTTACCCACTAACGTCAACACTATAAAATAAAAATTGCAATAATAAAATGTGCATATGCACAGCACATGACCTCAAGATTATTATATGCGGTGTCACTGCGCGTCAGTAGGTGATAAAGAAGTGCATTTCTTCGATGCCCAATCTCCCGACCCGTTATCTTACCACATCTGAACGCAAGTTTAAGAAGATGCAACTGTTCAAAGTTTGTAAAGAGATTAATACCAATATTTTAAAATACTGTCAATATAAACGTGCCCATGCATCCGAACGTACGAATGAATGCCAAAACAAAGACATAAAACATTGATACAATTTGTCTTCGAGAAGAAATGTTAATTTTGTTGTCAAACCATGTAAGGCACTTGATAGAATAAACATGCTTCTTGCAAGTGAATCAATATATTTAAATTTCAAGTAACTTTATTTGAATTTTATCCGAAAAATCAACCTCTGGTCATAGAAATAGCTCAGTTTTATCGAGGTGTGTTAAGACTATTTAAGTTAACCCTCATGGTTGTGATATTTCAGGTTCGATTCCTTAGAAAAGGAGAGAAGTCTTGGGAAGGCCAGATTATTAGAAAAAAGGTATTCTGTACAGAAATGTTAGGAAGAAGTTGCCACTCGGTCTGGCATGGAGTTTGACCGTGAGGGCCGTGCGAGAACGTGGGGTCGTCCCAGCGGAATCCGGATTGATGTCTGGGGCAGACATTCGAGCGACCATCGTTTGTTCTCATCGTCACAGTCAGCCTTTATGGTAAATAGTCAGACCGCGCAAGGTTACGCCACCGGGTGTGTGCAGCCGAGACTGGGCGTGTTAGTAGGCCGCGCCAGACAATGAGCGATAGGTGAACAGGGCGTGGGTATTCAGCCTGACTGCAGCCCTGGCGTGATGAGTCAGCGAACACGGGTTCCCAAAGTGACACTAATGCCCACAACAGTCTCGTTAATTCAAGTGCATTTCCGTAAAATTCCAGGAAGTCGCCTATTCCCGTGTTTGAATCCTAAACGGAATCAGAACCTTAACTCTAAACCTTATTCCCTAGAATTTAGCTAATTGTACTAGTAGTACGCAAACAGCTTTTTTCCTGTTTCATCACAGCAGCAACTAATTTTTTACGCGTGCACCGAAAGGGATAGAGGTTTTGCAAAATGTTCCAATCCGCATACATCCTCTCCTTGGTATGTTTCATCAAAACTCGAGCGCTTTTATCAAGACTCAAAAGTGCATAGCGGAGGAAAACCACACAAATCACTGATTACGCAGAGCGAGCACTGCATTTTAGGTAATTGAATTATTCAAGAAAGTAGTTCTAATGCAGGCTAATTAAAATTCATGCCAAGTTATCGTGAAACTGATGCTATTTCATAGAATTAGTGAACCAATTTAACTTGAATGTTTTCATGACTCAGCAAGAAATATTTTCTTCTAGATCCGGGGCTACGGGGGCAGTCCGTGCTCAGCGTCAATGCGCTGACTCATCGTGGCTTCACCGGCAAAGCCTTTGCACTTTAGCACGTGACATTCTTCACCCGTGCGCTCTTATTCGATCCGCTGTGATTCCGTTCCACTCTGTCCGCCTCTCGCTCAATGTCGGGTCACAGCCACGTTAGTCTTGTCCCTATCAGCGCGAGTACCCGAAGCCAAGCCGTGTACACCTTTCCCTGATTGACTGCAGGGAACAAAGTAAAGGCCCTTACCGCGCACAACGTAACAACTGGCCTTTGTAGAGCCCTTTGTAAGCTGTCTTCTAAAAGTAACAACTGTCCAGCCTTAACAGTCTTAGCTGACTTCTGACTTTGGGGAACCCTCTGTTGTCGACAACCATACTGGCGGCACGTCCACCATGACGCGCTAAAATGCGTGGTTTGGAAGATTGGCAACTGACGAGATGTCTTGATGCTCTGGTGGAATGAGAGCCAGACTGCAATGTCGCCTCCTCAGCTTGGCCTTTATACTATTCTCAGTCATGTAAGATTGTCAAATTTCGAAGTCCTGATGAACTAACGAAGCACTCAGAGAGTGTTATCCCAAAATAATAATGACGTAACACGTAAAAGTGTTGTAAGGGATAATAGTGAATAGGAAAACGCAACCATAATAATTGTCAGCAAGTCAAGTTGGTAGGGTTCGGCGCATGACCATGACGGTGCTACCATCACCTATGATTAAGGATTCCGAAACGACAGGCAAATAAAACTCTTGCTTCAGTGATCGTATCCTCTGCTTCTGAAGTCAAGTTGAATCGGTGAAAAGGTGTACTGCTGTGAAGCCTTGCCTGACATGATTTATGCTCTGTCCCTTGTAACCAATCAAATGTAACGGGAGTATCGATTGGCTTCAACCTTAAGTATCAAGCGACGAGTCAATCGATAGCGTTAGAAGGGCCGCTAGCGCGTAACGCGGTGCATTTGTCATACGTGAAAGAAATTCACGCCAGACGAGGGCAGTATGAATCGGTACAGTCGCGCTGGGTGGCAGACTCCTACAGGATCCCAGTCAGGAGTCTGGTCGGCCAGGTTGTGTGTGACAAGTGTTCAGTTTTGACAGACACGCCCACCTCTGATCGTCTGCTAGGTGAGGCGAGAGGGAGGACGACACACCCTGCGGAAGCCTGCCTCGATAAAACTAATTCATGCACAAGCCAGCGCTGTCCGGCTGACTCTAAGAGGGGAGGCGCCGTTGTTTGCGACGACTAAACATACAAATGTCTTCACGACGCATCAGCGAATTCGTACAATCCCAGGATCAGACTGTTGACAGGCTCGGACAGGCCACTAATGCAGGAGAAATGGAGGTCAAGACTCCAACCCGTGTGAACGCTCAACCCCTCACGACTGCTAGCAAGCGTGCACGTGCCAATGCCTGCTTAGCCCGATCACCTTCACAGCTGACTCATACGGGACCTCAATGTGATGACTCCCGCGTTCAGACACCTCAGGCGCGGACCCTTTCGTGAGTGGACGTGCACTCGTCCGACAGTCAAATTCCTCCAACCTATTACCCACTAGCTCTGTACAGAATATACTATTCCTTCCACCTGGCGTCCTACTTTTTCTTTTCCCATACGGAATCTGGCCTGAAGATCGCAGCGGAAAGGGTTTCACCTATTGAATTAAACCCCTGACGCATCAAGGTTCACGTTCTAGAATAAATCTGACGTATATTAGTCCATCCTTGGCGCGCTAAAATTCGTGGCTTAGAAGGTTGCCAACTGACGAGATGCCTTGGTCCTCCGTAGGAATGAGAGTTACATTGTACCGTCTCCTCCTTAGTTTAGCCTTTATACTAGTCTCACGCATGTGAGATCCCAATCGCCCCTTGCGAGCGTGGAGGGACTGTTCAATTTTGACAGACAGCAGACTCGCGTCCACCTCCGATTGCCTAGAACGACTCACCGTAAAAGGACGTAGGTCTAAGTTATCCGAATAAACTAGCATTATCGCCTCAGGCGGATCAAATTTTTGCAACGGCTGCACAGAAAAGCACATAATTTCTACCGCCCAGGAGTAAAGTTAAAACTGTACCACATGTTTGTTCTCCCAATCCTAGAATACTGCTATCCCCTTTTTGGTCTGATGAATGCTTCTGACCGTGGTAAGATTGAAAATGTACGGAGGGTATTTGCTCGCAAAATATTTTCTCTTCCTCGATCCACCATTTCTTATACGGAAGGATGTCAGTTAGCGAACATCACATTTTGGGTTAGAAGGCGCGAAGCCGGCCTCTGCTTCCTGCTTCGCGTTAACTCGAGCTCTAATCTTCCCGGATCAATGCTCTCACCCCGGCAGATCGACCTTATGCCACTCGTAATTCCTCCATGATAATTTCGCCACCCATTAGCGCCAAGTCTAAGTATTCTCGTGTTTTTACCTCCAAAATATGCCTTCCTCTGAAAAATTATTCCACTAAAAGTTAGCTCGTCGTCTACATTAACAGTTTTTAAAGCCAAATTACGTACAAATTTAACTTCGGAAGATATAAAGTTTTAACTGTCCGTCTCCTTCCCAAGCATACAGCTTTTGGACTTTGAAAAGGGTACCCCTGGTATCTGAGGTGGTTATATTTATATCAAATTTTTTCCATACATGTCTATTTATTCCTCCTTCGAGTGATATTTGCAATGATTTTTCGTCCACTTCCCCGTCCAGTCATCTTTGCTGTTTTCTTCATTCTCCTCCTGGTATTTGAAGAGGTTCCCTTCATATTAAACTGGTGTCCACATATACAGGGTGTCCCCAAAAATTTATACATTTATCGAGCAATTGTAGCCTTGAACTTTATTATAATTTTATTATTTCAAAAACGTAGAAGTATTTAGAAGTATCATTTTATCGTTAATTCCATTGCATTTTGACTACATTTTAAATAACTGAGAAAGAGAGAACCCATTGAACACCAATGTGCCCGAATACGAATAGAATTGCTTTATGGTGTGTGCGAGTCCATTACTTCGCATTGTCAGCCATGTCCGAATCAAAACGGATGTCAGTTTGAGAACTTGCGGTGAAAAAAAAACAATAAAATGATAATTCTAAATACTTTTCAATTTTTTAAATGCTGAAATTGCAATGAACCCAAAAATTAAATTTTTTGGGACACTGTATTTAAAATGTCCTACGCAGAGTCAATCTTTGCAGCGTTTTTTCGCTCCCTACTCTTCCCAACCATCACTGCCAAATTTGGCCAACCTTTCTCCGTTTTGCAACCCTGACGATGGTCATCGTGATCTCTGGTGAATATCGTGGTGAGTGCTTCTGCTTTCGCCACTTTGTTGGTGGAGTCTGCAGTCCGAAGTCCGGCATTTCGGTGATGATCACATGACCTCTACTGCTCCTCACCGTTTCGACTCTGATGTCCGCGATGAGGTCCTCCTGTCTCACCTCCCTCATGGGTGATCTCGTAGCCAGTTGGACAGTGTTAGGGTGGTGAACAGCTGCCTCTGCCGCTAGATGATTTCTCCAACGACAAGAAGCGTTTAGAACCCTCATTAATTCTCATCAACAACCACAGTCCTGCCTCATTGTATCGCAACAATTATATCAAGCAACCTCTTGATGTTTATTACAGCACTTTTTTATCCTACGTTTTCTTTTTATAACGTGAAGGTCCGCTGAACTCTGTCCCAGCTTTCATAGTAGGAGTTTTTTCACTGCTTCCTCCTTAGTTCACCAAAGTTTTTAGAGAATGTCGACAATTATTTTAAAATTTTATTTTAAAATGCCTAACATGACAGTTACTCCGTCGATTTCGACGATGGGCAGAAATGCCTAACACACTAAACACGCATACACAGCAGAAATTACCCACTTGGTATTTACTTCTTACCACAGCACTAAGTTTGTAATGGTGAGGACCTCCGGACCTAAAATATAAAATTTATTCATTTATTACCATCAGGTGAGACAGGACGGCATGCGCTGCAAACGCCTGCTTCGCTATAAACGAATTCACACACTAGTCAACGCTTTCGGGTCCATTCTGTGAGACAGGGAGGGAGGAGACACCGTTGTTCGCGACGGTTAAACAGTTGTCCTGATTCATAGATGATAGATAGATAACTATATTTTGATGGTAATATCAAAATTTTCAGCAAAAAATTGCTCCATTCACGGAGAGCAAGAACTAAAGTAATTTAAATGGTCCAAAAACTCAAGAGTAAACGGTCAAAGATCACAGAAAACTCAAAGTAATAAGTCGACACGGTTACCACATCAGTTATGGAGTCCGGTCGGCCTTCAGCTTCTCAATTTCCGTTTCTTCACACGTGAGGAAGCGTGCTAAGAATGGGAGTATCGAGTTCTGGTAGGCTGATCTACGACATGTCATATGTCGGAAGTTTCGGCGCGTCGTACGAGAAGACTTCGCAGCCATTAGTTTGGAGTGGAGAGGGTGAGCCTCCTCACTAAATATACGGTCAACAAAATTCTTGACCGATTTGAAATGTCGCTGAATTATAAGGTCAGTTAAAAAAGCATAGGAATACCCCGCAGCTGAAGAGAGCATGCGGAGAATACGTTAAATAATAAGCAAGTCTTCCTTGAGTTATGCTGGAAAAGTGACTGGAGAGCAGTAAAAAATGAGAGGGAGGATACAAGAATCTATAAAACACCAGATAAGGGCTTGTGGGTTGCGATATGAACGCAAGCGGCGGATATAATATAAAAGTTTGCGGAATTTAATAAAAAGGTCTTCAATATGAAGAGTAAATGAGAGGTTGGAAGCTATTGTTACACCAAGGTATCGGAAGGAGGATACCTTGTTGGGAAGAAAGTCAATGGTTTCAGGACTGGAGGAGGGTCGCAGCCTAAAGATGCACTGGACTGATTCAGAAAAAGGCCATTGTCTGACGACCATGCTGTGACATGGTCCAGTCCATCCTTCAGTGTTTGGAGATGGGCCTGGCTTTTGAGAGGATGGCCGACAACCATTTCGTCAGCATATTTGACAAACAACCATGCGTTTGGAGATCGTAGGCCATCAGTATGGAGGGAAAAAAGATGAGGGGATAATATAGACCCCTGCAGAGCTGCACAATTGATGGGAAGGACCGTGGATTTTCGCTTCCCGCTCTTAACGAATTGGCTGTGGGAAGTAAAATAGTCCCCAAGCCAAGATGCGGCCCAGCCAGGAGAGCCGCATGCAGAGGTTTTATTTGGAAGAAGATTGCGCGGGATCGTGTTGAAGGCTGAGGATTAGTCGAGAAAGGCACCTGCGTATGAACGACATCCCTTATCCAAGTCTCTAAGAGCAGAGTGGACTACCAAAGCAACAGCATCTAGTAACTACGCCTAGCCTTATACGCAAACTGCAAGGGATCAGAAAAATTGGATGAAAACGACTTAATGATGTCCAAAGCTACTCGTTCTGTAAGTTTGAGGAGTGCAGAAGAGCAGGCAATTGAGCGAAAGGATTTAGGACCCATTGAAG
Source organism: Ligula intestinalis (assembly GCA_036362985.1). Taxonomy (NCBI): domain Eukaryota; kingdom Metazoa; phylum Platyhelminthes; class Cestoda; order Diphyllobothriidea; family Diphyllobothriidae; genus Ligula; species Ligula intestinalis. The sequence continues at coordinate 451,098 of JAYGXS010000003.1, read as the reverse complement.
TGTTTTTCGAAATAGGAGTGATTTTGACTGAACGTTAACCGTCAGGAATCTTGGACTTAATGAAAGATAAATTAATAAGATGTGCCAAGACAGGAGCTAATTAAATAGAGCAAGATTTAAGGAGAAATGGGGAGACGCCATCTGGTCCGGCAGCTGTCGTACCTTAAACCTTGTGTAGGTGTTTCATCACTGTTGTCGCAGACACTGGAGAAAAATCACTTTATGGTAAGGAAATATCATTTGTCGGGAGATAGGAGTCGGTGGGAGTGTGGATGAAGTTTGAGTTTAAGCTGTCTAGGTCAGCGTCAACATGTGCCAGCGTATTGCGTTGACCAGTGAGACGTTTAAGACTTTTCCATATTTCGGATGAAGAGGGAGGAGACGAAGATGTAGAAGAAGTAAATAACTGACTAACAAAAAGGTCATTTAGTCTTGCGATCTCGCGTTTTATAAGGGCATTAACGTCCTTCAATCTTTCTCGTAGACCTAATTTGTATAACAGTTCCTTATTTCTTCTCAAAGTTTTTAAGTGGGGAGAAGATATTCGGTCTGGTCTAACCATGACCGTGTCAAAAGGACAACAGATATTAAAAGATTCCGTTGAGAAATGTTGCAAGATAACTTGAACACGACTCGAAATTCGTGTTTTCGAGAAAGGTGGGAATGCATTCAGATATGCAATTCTGATGCAAGGAAATATTATGTGGGGACATGTCACGAATGTGTAATTTCCTCTCGGGCGTTACTAATAGCCCTTTGTTAGCCTTAGAATAGATTTTTGGTGGACAGAGTAGTACGGAATGGTCTGAGCCTGCCAATGGAGCTCTATTTCTAACAGCAAAAAGCTTTGGATAATTAGTCAGGATATGATCGAGTGGGGTGTCATCTCGTGTATTGAAGTTAACTAAGTTGCCAAAACCTAACAATATGAGGGGACGTAGATTTACTCGACTGAAGTCCTTACATAAGATTATTATGTGCTCGTAAGACAGTGAGGCAAGTTTTTGGGAACGAAAATCGAAAAAATGGGTAAGAGCACCTTGACTTACATAAATAATGCCTTTTGATTTGTGTAAAAATTTTGGCCTGCAGACAACTGCAATAACGTCTATGTGGTCTTCGGAGTAAGAAGAAAGGGACTTACAGTTTGTGCACCATTGGCGGTTTACAAAAACTGCTACTCCACCACCTCTGCTGTTTGATCTGGATTTTCTATCTGAACGATAACAGCAGTGAGCTGGAGGTGTGATGAGCTGTGATTCTATTTCCCTATTGAGCCAGGTCTCTTGAAGACAGATTACACCACACTTACTGTGTTCCTGTTTTAACATAAGCGCATCCAACTCGAGACTTTTGTTGAAAATAGACCTGCAGTTAGTGGACATTAGACCTGGAAGAGACATAGAGGCTAATGGTTGACGCTTCATAGCTCGTTTCCAACCGCATCGGTGCTTACGTGATCGTATTGCGTTCAATTGGATAACATTTGATGTTGATGTGCTGCAGATTCTACATATTGGACGTAGATTACATGAATGTTCGTTTTAAGTTTCCGTCGATAGAATATTTGTCCTTTGTGCATTCAAAAAGGTACGAGTGTACAGCAGAGATGACCTCATGACCGCTAATGCAGAAAAACAAAGTAAATAAGTAGACAGTCTGGTATGCAGTAATAAATTCCCACGTGAATGGAGAGTGAAAAAACGGCAGCTCAAATTCGAAAGCCCGCCACCGCATTTGACCCAATTGTGATAAATTCGGCAACCTCGGTGGGATTCACGCATTTCCAATGGCCGCAGGCACAACTCGTGCAGGCGGGGACAGTAGTGGTGGGGGCTCGTCACTCTCGACGGCCGTCTTCATTTGACCTCAAAACGGACAGTGCTGGTGATGAGTCAGCGTGCAAATTCCACTGTGGACGAATGTCCTGGGACGAGTTTGATTCGGTGAGATTCGCAGGTCTTTTGGGCGTACGTAGGTTGCCCAGCGAACGTCTGGTGCACTTGAAGCGCTCAATCTCATCTCCAAAACCAAGAACACTGATGGACATACAAAAAGAGGATCCCAGTTAATAACTTTCACGAACACGCAATTCTTCTGCCTTTGACTCACATCACCAATCCCTCCTCCTCCTCTTCCATCTTCTTCTTCTTATTCTTCTTCGTCTTTTTCTTCTTCTTCTTCTTCTTCTTCTTCTTTTTCTTCTTCTTCTTCTTCTTCTTCTTCTTCTTCTTCTT
>JAYGXS010000003.1:412073-446181 GCA_036362985.1 Ligula intestinalis | reverse complement strand
ATTCCTACACCTCGCCCGTCCAGCCCTCCCTCCCTCGCTCGTTTTCAGGGTTGCAAAGATTCCCACCATAGGATTTAGCAGACTAGTTGGGGAGCGTACGCACGCTTTCAATAAATTATCATCGGACGGGACCAAAGATAAAACATGCGGTCAATACTGTTCGTTTTTTTTCATATAATTGAGTCATGGCAATAGGGTGGGGGTATTGAGGGTTTGGTGGAGCCGTTCCAGGCAGAAAACGGGGGGAAGGCGTAGAGGAGTTCTGGTAGTTAAGTTACTATTGGCCATGCCAAGCGCGGAACTTGCAGGATATGCTTTTGTGCGCACAAGACCAACTTCTTCAAGCCGATAGCGGTCGCTAGCAGTCTGCTAGCAGACCTGGGACCTGTAATAGCTTGACTGAACCTTATAAAACCCACGGAAGGATTCGTTGGGATCCAAACGATGACGGAAATCATTTTGTGCGGGAATAGTGCTGCTTATGCTCTTAACTTCATCTTTTTCTCAGCTGTACCAGAAGATGTTCTCTTATTCTTTCGGATAGATGCTGACTCATACGACCTATATAACCTGTTCCACAAGAACAAGTAAATGACTGGATGCACAGGGAGCCAGTCTGAGCCGGCAACCCATCCTTACCTTCTCCGTGTAAGACCAAATTGGTTGCAAATAATATTCGAGCTCTCGCTGCTAAGAAGGTTCGTGAAACGGCTTGGTCAAGGCGCTTTTTCAGAAGACCTCTTGTCGCATTTCCTTGAGTACTGGTTAATTGACTCTCAGACGAGTGCAGTCCAGCCATGAGCGGGCCGAGTCCAGAGTCACATTCCAATGGTCAGGTCACCGGGTCCAGATATCTGCAACCGGCATTGAAGTCGCCGCCTCTGGGAGTGTGCAACAAGTGTGCAACACTTAATTATTGAGCCACTGCACCATTTTCCTACCAATTGCGATTGGCAGTAAGCACCTGGTGGTTTTTACCGGCCTCGTGATCATATTCTTCCTTATCAATCTACCAAGATATCAGTTTTCGCGAAACAGCTCCTGGGCCCTTCTAAACTCGACAGGTCTTCCTCAACTGTGACTTAATGACCAGTTCGAGTGCTACTCAGAAGGAAATGGCCTTATAAAAAGGGGGATGGAGAGAAGGAAAATTACGTCAGGCTTGTCTGTTGGGCATACTCTGGATTATTGCAGTGGATCCGAGGGTATCAGGAAAGCTTTTTATCCGCACTGCCCACCAGCAATGACCCGGATCCATTCACCATCTGGGAAGCATTCGCATGCATCCAATTTCCCCCCCCTGTCCCACGCTGATCGGATGATACCACGGTCTTCAAACTCTGATACACTCAAGGGACTTGCAGCAGATTACTCCCCGCAGGCAATGTCCCACGAGTGTTAAATGACTCAAATCGGGGACTGGGAACATAATTTTGCTTTGACAAACACCTTTTAACAGTCATGACGGTTTACTTGCTTTGCTTTGATGGCAAATACGTCAGGTTAGCATGTAAGACCTTTTGAAACTTCATATATTTAAATTTCATCCCTATGTTATAGAGGCTGCGAGCTGGCAAGGTCGGGAACCAATCAGACATAATACGGGACAATCCAAAAAACTCTAGTAACCATCAGTTTTACTGTCGCATCCTTGGATGTATTCTGCAGAGTTGGCTTTCGACAACAAACCTGACCGCCAATTGACGAAGGTCTGACAAAATGGGTTTGGTTGAAGAAATTTTTTGCTGCCATGTCCTGCTGCATGGTGAGAAAACAGACCACTTAATGATCCCCGTAGACATAAAAAAACTAAGGCTAGCGCCTGACTATTTAAGATAGAAGTCAGTTGTCCGAAAGGCCAGTTACCCTAGCCGTTTTTTTTTAATACAGTGGAATCCCAGCTAACGAGTTGAATCCACTCCGGCACCGAGATCATCATATGAAACGTTCGTCTTGCGAAACGACTTTTCCCGTTAAAAAAAAATGGAAATAAAATTGATTCGTTCTACCCATGCAAAAACATCACAATGAAATTGTATAATTTAATTATAATTTATGGAATCATTACAGATATTTTTTACTGTTTTCAATTGTACTTTGCCTTACGAAGACCCGTTGCTCAACCAAGTACGTGCAGATCACACATCGAAAGCCCTTAGCTGGCGAAGTATAGACGCCTGCATTCTCCTCCTCATTCATTACTGCTCATTAGTTATTTTTCCAACTTTACTTTAAAAGACGTTGTCACTTTTAAACGTATCCTCCGAATACTCTCTTCAGCTGCCAGTGTCTCCTATTTTTTTAGGTCAACTTATAATGCAGCGACACTTTAAAATAGTCGAGCAATTTGCTGATCGCATTCTTAGTGAGGTCGCTCAATCTCTCCACTCTGAGCTAATGGCTGTGAAGTCTTCCCGCACTATGCGCCGAAGTTTCCGACATACGTCTTGCCGTACATCGGCCTATCAGCAGTCTACATTCCCATTCCTTGCATGCTACCAAACGTGTGAAAAAAACGGAAACCCAGAAGTTGAAAGCCGACCTGTCTCCTCAATAGATGTGGATTTCATGTTAACCTCTAGATTTTGAGTATTTGATTAATTTCTCCCTTGCTCTCAGTGAATGGAGGCACTTTTTCTAAAATAATCGGACATTTACCTTCAAATAAATCCAATTATTCTCTTACTGAGAGAGACGATGAACAAAAGTAGGGAGAAGCCACTTCTGAGTTAGGCGAGTTCTCTCTTCTTGTGAAGTGGGCCCGGGTTTATTTCGTACAAGAGCCACACGAGTTTTCGCACCGGCGTCCTGAGAGTTTATAACCCGCTGAAACTGCATCCGTTCACTGATTGGTTGCACGCGACCGAGGATCAAATGCCCTGGGAGCAAGACCCACCGGGAGACACACGCAAACACACGCACTGACAGTTCATTAATTGAGCAGAAGCCCATCAATCGAAACACATTATTTTGCGAATGCCTTGCTCGTTACCTGAAGTGCTTGCAGATGGGTCTGCTTTTCACCCGAGGCTCCAGTGTGCAGGAAAAAAAATTCAACACAATCCACACAGAGATACGACTTACCAAATACTACTACTACTACTTATACTACTTGCAATATTTCAGTGATATTTACATATGCTATTACGCATGGCTAAGCTCTCCTTCCATTTATCCCATGCGAAGGTCTCCCCGGTCTTCCTTATTTGGTTATACCCGTACATTGATGGCCCCGTCAGTGATCGCATCAGCCGAACCTGGTGGCCTAAACACTCACCCTTGACCCGCAGAGGAACTTCAACGAGCTGGGCGGACGTTTTTGTTTTTCCGACCTTGTTGGCAGACTCTGCAATCAGTAAGGAAGTATCAGGTCTCATCTTCCGAACTCGGTGCTTATCTTGATGACCTTTGCAATGCCCTTCCCCCAAGAGCGGACGTTTTTTCCTCCTAAACCCCACACACCCCCCCGCAAGAGCGACAGTTTTTCTCCTAAAAAATCCTTACGAGTTTTTTCACTGTCTGCTCATTTTTTACCACCTGATGACTCAGGACAATTGGCCTTGCTCACAAACTACCACGAAACACGTCCACAAAAGGGGAACTTAAAGGCAATCTACCTACCTATCCCTCAATAAACTGATACTGATACTGAAATCGGACGCCTTTTTTGCCGAGGAAGTTGCCAAGTGTTTGACTGTTTCCATGTACATTAGACGACCTAAACCTGTACAAAGTGTTGATAGAAATTCGAATTGTAAGTTGGGCGTATCTTCAGTCTTGTGAGCTGCTGAGTGGATTAGAAGCTCAAAAAACCTTTTTGCCAAAGAACACTGCATGTCCAGTACTGTTTACTGAAAGAAAATATACAGGATTTGGGCATGATGGGAGGTTGCCGGATATCCAAAAACTTCCTCTGCTATTTATTATCACAGAACAAAACTTAGTGCTTCCGTGCGGTCTGCAATAAAAGGACACCAGTGGAAGTACGGAAATATTCAAGTAGATCCCTTTCGCAATCGGAAAATCTGATCTTAACGCAATGAAAATCAAGTGCAGGCTCGTGGGAGGAATCACAAAACTAATAAACGAATTCAGCTTTATAAATTATGTTTTGCAAATAACTTAGCTTTTTGTCACAAAATGCAATGATAAACCTTGTTGCTAGTATTCCATTTTACCATGTCGAGAATCGGGACTATATATCGGAACTCGTGACATGTTGTCACATTTCTGTGTCGCGCCGTGTACTGTACATCAACACAAGCAAGAAAACGGTCCAATAAATTCCTTCCGGAACTGGAAATATGATTTTAAATAGATGAGAATGAAATGACAGCAAGTGGGAGGAATCGCATTTTCCTTGAGGGACAAGAAACGAATTCAACTTTATCAATTATGTTTTGCAGATTTCTGATGTTTTTGTCAAAACACACAGTTGTTGATTGCATTTTGTTCTACCATGCCGAGAATTGGTACCGTATATCGGAACTCGTGACATCTTGTCACTTTTCTGTGTCACTGCAATTTCATTCTTGCTTATAGAAAAACGCACAAGCAGAATTCCGGTTTTGTATGTCATGCTATAGGAAGGTTTTTATATCCCAAGTTTTTGCTCGCTATTCCTTATGTGAAGAACGTATCTGAGGCAGCTGCAATAATCCTGAAGCCATTTGGGATCACTGTGGCTCACCAGCCGGAATCAACCATCAGACAGCAGATTATGAGGCCCAAAGACCAGCTACCGTCGACAGAACAGTCAGCCGTGGTCTAAAACATACCATTTCAAGACTGCGATGCAAGTTATGTCGGTGAAACAGGCAGACGCCTTGGCACCAGGTTGCATGAGCATCAGCGCGCAATCAACCGCGAGGATAAACTGTCTATGGTGTATGAACACGTACGGCAGAAGAAGCACACCTTCGCCTTCGACAATGCAAGGGTAATAGGCCGAGCCGATGACAAGATGGCTAGACTCCTGCTGGAAAGTTGGTCTTCGACTAGCACACTTAACAGAGCCATAGACTTTCATCCTGCTTACCAGGCGGTACGCAAACGGCTCGAGTCAGCTAGAACAAGGCCAACAGGACGGCGAAGAAGACAGAAGCGTGGAATAGAAGCGAGATCAGCGGAAGATAGGAGAGGGGTCGGCCAGGGACCAGGTGACCAGCGTGGACCGCTACCTCACCGCTACCGCGCACACGAGGTTTACAGCAATTCATGCGGGTAGCAACAAGTAATTAGTCCATGGGTGGACGAGGGTCAGGTCAGTAAGCGCACTGACGTGCCAACAACTACGACAGCCGCAGAGGGGACAAAGGTCACAGGAGCCCCCAGCGGTCAATCTCACGGACAGTCAGCAGCAAACAAGCAGGTATAAGTTCGTGCGTTGAACAGGGATTGAATAACGGGCTGAAACCGTCCCGGCAAGCAGGAATAACCACCACGTTACTCGGACGATGGAAACAAACAAGTGTCCGAAACGTCAGTCCCAATATAACTCGGTCCATGTCCTTGAACCTTCGTCTTCTTTGTCTTTTGGGGATGACGAAACCAATTTATATCTCTATTAAAAGTTCCAGATAAATTTCTGCTCGAACCGGAAAATATCAATTGATGTTAACGAAAATCAGGCGTAGGAACATGTAAGGGATTATATAGTTTATCCTGAAGGAAATACCGACAGCAGCATTAAACACTTGTTTGGAAAGGTCTGACATTTTTGCCACAAAACGCAGGAATAGACTTGTTTGATGGTATTTTGTTTTACCATACCGGAAACTAGCACCAAAGAAAGAGGAGGAATGCTATATCTAGAGTGGAAAATCCTAAACTTTCAGCAAAACTGGCTCCATTCACGGAGAGCAAAGGATGAGGTTAATAAGGGGTCATGATAAAAGGTCATAGAATACTCAGCTTAAACTTCTCAATTTCCGCTTCTTCACACGTGAGGTAGCGTGCTAGAAATGGGAGAACAGAGTGCTGATATGCCGATGTACGGCAAGACATATGACGGAAGCCTCGGTGTATAGTACGGGAAGACTTCACAGCCATTAGTTCAGAGTGGAGAGGGTGATTGACTTGACTAAGGATGCGATGAGCAGATTGCTTGACCGTTTTAAAATGTCGCTGTATTATAATGTCAGCTTAAAACATAGGCAACACCGGCAGCTAAAGAGGGCATGCGGAGGATACGATTTAGAGTGACCAGGTCGCCAATAGTAGCGAATATTCGAGTCCCAGGAAGCAGTTCAGAAGACGAAGATGCGATCACTGGAACAAGAGTTTTATTTGCCTGACGTTTCGGATTCCCTCGGGAATCCTTAGTCATAGGTAGTCTTAAACAAGTCTGAGACATGCACAGATAAGGAGAGATACATGCACAAATCGCACAGTATTTATAGTTCGTAGCGGTCACCCGCATGCATATTATAATTATCAGTTCCTGTAGCCACCGCTTGAGGTATTAATTGGTGCCGTGATTGCTCATTTCTTGCCACTGCGTTTTTGTCCGCGTTGGATGCGGGTTTGATAATTGCGCGGCAATTATAGCCGCTGTCGTCAGCGTTGTTGTTGCGTCCAGTCCTTCCCACGTGACTGATTCTCTTGCTCAGGAAATTTCTCAGTACACCGTATGGGAAAGCCAAATAGTTGCGCTTGTTGATGGACTGGGGGCCAGAGAACCATGACTCGAGCAGCTCGCGGCTCACGCGTTTGTTTTCTGTTGCAAGGATTTCGGCCTCGTCACACTTGAAAATATGGCCGGGTCCCGTTGAGTGGGCTGCAACCTGGGAGTTTGCGTCTTTCTTCCTCACCGCTGCTGCATGCTCGGCCATTCGCGGCCGGAGTAATCTCCCGGTTTCTCCGACGTAGTTGATTTGTCCACAACTACACCAGATCCGGTAAACGACTCCAGCCGTTTCCTGCTATGGCCGAAAGACCCACTGCTACGGCAGTTCTCAGGCCCCCAGTCCATAAACAAGCGCAACGATTTGGCGTTCCCATGCGGTGTACGCTGGAAACATAACTGGAGAGCCTTAAAGAAGGAGGTGGCGAATGCAGGCATCTATAAATCGCCAGATTAGGGCTTGTGGTATGTGATATGAACGCAAGTGGTAGATATAATATAACAGCTTACGAAAACTAACGATTATAGTGATATGTTGCTGAAAAAAGGACCCCAAAAAGCTATGTTGACTTTGCAGCAAGTGGTAAGACACTTTTTCGTATAATGTGGTTTCCACTAATGAGTAATTTAAAGATGAAGCAGACGAAAGATTACCAAATTCCGCACATTTGAGTATGCATATGGCCACTTTGTTGCGCATTTGCAATCGGAGAATAGAATGTAAAAGTAAAGGAATATAAAGGGAAATATTGTAATATAAAGAAGGAAATGAGTTCTTTCATTCGTAGAGGAAAGTTGATCACAAAGTTTCAGGGAAGTCAAGAAACCGGTCAAACTTCCCCACTTTACTCTGAGGTTGACTTTGAAAAAATTAAAGTACGCAGACACTCGTCAACGGAATATATTTTTGATGCGTTGTTTTTTTAAAATGAAATATTTTTGAAAGTTTTAATAGATCTAAGGCAAATTACTTGCCGACATTCGTTGAGGACGTTCATTTGCCTTAACAATTATAGTTCTATAAATATGACCCAAATGACCATTTGCATTAGAAAGGAGGTCCAAAAACTCACTACTACGGCAAATTCTTTTAGAGTTTTTGATAAACACGAAAAATTCTAAATTGATGGCCAATAGATTGAAACCAGTAAAAATCTTTGAGGAATTGCCGATATTACAAGGGCGATCTGAAACTCTTTGTAGCCCGATACAATCAATACTAGTAAATAAAGTTGAGGAACGGAACGTTCTCTTACTATACTCAAAGCGGTGTGAGCAACGGGTTACCGAGGTATATTTAGGATTTCACCTACTCATTTATTGACATTTACTAGTCACAACTAGGAAAATTTTTCACGTTTTTGGAACTTATTGCTTTTCTAAATAAGTTTATATTTCTACACGAAGTAGTACTAATTTCCATATTTCTTTAAGTTTTAAATGTGCCTGAGGTTTTTAATCATTATTATAAAACTTTTTTACGTTATTTTGGGCTAGCTTGCTAGTGATTATAGATCCTTTGTAAATTTCAGTCCTTTGCGTCAGATAGGTCCTAGGTTCTAAGCTCTGGGGTTGCGACCCTCGAGGATTGAGTATGACTGGCTAGTGACGGTTAATAAGTCAGAAATGGCCATTCCGGTCTCTCCAGTCTTTGTGGGTTCCACTCAATCACTAAGAAATTACTACCGGCTTTAAAAATCAATGGGTAAATGGCATGCTACATGAAGCATCATTTTGATGAAGTATGATGTTTCCAGCTGACCGAATAGATGCACATGCAATCCCTACGTAACTGAGGTAACCTAGGATTATATTGAAAGATAATAAATGTAAGAACACTTCCGAAGAAGAAGATGCGATCACTGGAACAAGGACTTTATTTTCCTGACGTTTCGGATTCCGTCGGGAATCCTTAGTCATAGGTAATCGTAAACAGGTCTGAGACATGCGCAGATAGGGGGTGATACATGCACAGATTGCACGGTATTTATAGTTCACAGCGGTCACCCACATGTGTGCTATAATTGTCCGTTCCTGTAGCCACCACTGGAGGTCTTAATTGGTCCGGTGATTGCTCATTAATTGCAACAGCGTTCTTGTCCGCGTCGGATGTAGGTTGGATAATTGCTCGACAATTAGGCCCGCTGTCGTCAGAGTTACGCCCAGTCCTTCCCACGTGACTGATTTTCTTGTTCAGGAAATTTCTCAGTACACCGTATGGGAACGCCAAATCGTTGCGCTTGTTGATGGACTGGGGGCCTGAGAACCATGACTCGAGCAGCTCGCGGCTCACGCGGTTGTCCCCTCTTGCGAGGATTTCGGCCTCGTCAAACTTGAAAATATAGCCGGGTCCCGTTGAGTGAGCTGCAACCTGGGAGTTGACGTCTTTCTTCCTCACCGCCGCTGCATGCTCGGCCATTCGCGTCTGCATTCGCAAACGAGAGACGAAGCCACGCCCAGCTGTTCTAAACGTTTGGCGAGCTCTTCCGTACGTTAAAAATGTATCGGAAGCGGTCAGCCGTCTACTCACCCCACTTGGAGTTGGAGTTGCACACAGGCCGGAAGCAACCATCAGACGCCGGGTCATGAGGCCGAAAGACCCACTGCCACGGCAGGAAACGGCTGGAGTCGTTTACCGGATCTGGTGTAGTTGTGGACAAAGCAACTACGTCGGAGAAACCGGGAGATTACTCCAGACGCGAATGGCCGAGCATGCAGCGGCGGTGAGGAAGAAAGAAGTCAACTCCCAGGTTGCAGCTCACTCAACGGGACCCGGCCATATTTTCAAGTTTGACGAGGCCGAAATCCTCGCAAGAGGGGACAACCGCGTGAGCCGCGAGCTGCTCGAGTCATGGTTCTCAGGCCCCCAGTCCATCAACAAGCGCAACGATTTGGCGTTCCCATACGGTGTACTGAGAAATTTCCTGAACAAGAAAATCAGTCACGTGGGAAGGACTGGGCGTAACTCTGACGACAGCGGGCCTAATTGTCGAGCAATTATCCAACCTACATCCGACGCGGACAAGAACGCTGTTGCAATTAATGAGCAATCACCGGACCAATTAAGACCTCCAGTGGTGGCTACAGGAACGGACAATTATAGCACACATGTGGGTGACCGCTGTGAACTATAAATACCGTGCAATCTGTGCATGTATCACCCCCTATCTGCGCATGTCTCAGACCTGTTTACGATTACCTATGACTAAGGATTCCCGACGGAATCCGAAACGTCAGGAAAATAAAGTCCTTGTTCCAGTGATCGCATCTTCTTCTTCGGAACTGCTGCCTGGAACTCGTATATTCTCCTCTATTGTAAGAACACTAGTTGATTAACGTTCACCAATCGCTAACGAAACTCAGTCGTTCCCTCAGATCAGGCACGGACCCTATGGACCAGCTTGTCTACCCAAAACTTGGTCCTTTGCGATGGTGGTAATCGCGATAATTTTTCTGGACCAAAGGTGAGTGGCTAAAGGGGCCGGCGTAGTAATATGACAATTAAAAATGAAAAAGAACGTTCGCCGCAGGTGGCGGCAAACGAGGAACTGGGTTGCTCATGATCGCTTAAGATCTTTGCGCCGCTGACAATTCCGGCAATGTCTGGAGAGTAGAGTCTGGGTCCTGTTCAATTTTCGAGAGCAGACGAATCCTGGTTCCGGCATCACGAGGGCGCTCACAAAAATGAGGCACTTGAATTGATCTTCTGTCATCTCTCGGAGCTTGAACCTTTCACACTCGCGGTTGTCGATACTGGCAAAAGTCGGAAAACCATCTGTCTCGTCCTTGACCAGCTTGAAGAACTGGTATCGAATATTGAACAAGGAGGACTTCTCACTGAAGATCCCTGACAGGTGGTTGACGGCTCCGTCGAAAGTGAAGTCACGAGGATTTTTCGGCAGAATGGTATCCGTGTACCGCTCGCGCTCTTTGGTGACCAGTTTGCCTAGTATCAGGTGCACCATCCAAGCATCACTAGTCTTGGCAAACTCCACGCGGAATATATCTTCCCAACGTTTAAACCAAGCATCAAAAGTTACGCCGGAGTTGGGATCGTAAATAAATTGAGTGATAGAACCAGCAGTGGCGTCCGCTGATGTGAACTGTTTTGCGGAAGAATCCGGATCAGAAAAATGCAAGCCGAATTTTTGCACCATGGACTCTATCAACTCCATGTGAGCGGCTTTGAATCGAGTTTGTTGTTGCTGCAGGATAGCCAGCAATTTTTCTGTGGAGATGGACATAGTGAGTTCTGAATCTGCATCGCCAGTTGTTGCAACGGTAGCCAAAGGCAGGCAGATCAGCTGATTTTTTGCGTGAAACCACGCGCAAACACCCTCCTGGGTGGCCCTCTATTCACTTTCTCCTCCCAGAACTTTAGCGGTAACAAATGTCACATCCGCAGTCCCTCCATCAGACGGTTTTACAGTCTTCAAAGCTGGGAGCCTGCAGGCTCCGTAGTTTGGTAGCACACGAAAGCTTGACCCCATGCCAGTCAGTCATCTCTAACGCGGGAAAGTCGGTGAAACAGACAACCCTCCTCCGAGGTACCCTCGATAGACTGCAACATACGACCAGAGACCTCGAACAGCCCTCGACAGCCTCCGGAGTGTTTTTTGTCTGTCGCGCTGCAAAGGCCCAGTCCCGTCGGAGCTGGCGCTTTTGCGCCGAAAAAAATTCCCTAGTGTTTTGGGACAAAAAGCCGAAGCCTGTGCCTAAGTGTGCGAGCAATCAGTCTTTTTTTAAAAGGGGTATTATGGGACTTGTGATGGGCGTACCTGTGAAGGCGTTAATTGGCCATTTCGGTGCCTGGTTGCAGTACTGTCGTGTGGCTGTTGAGGTAGAAGGGACATTTACGGCACGTCAGACTGTCATCAATGGCATGCAGCATGCAGAAAAAGCTCGTGCCTATTATCGCAGCTCCTTAGGTTACTCACAATTTGGTGGTGATCGTGGAACGCTCCACGGTATTTATGCGGGGAGGGGAGAGACGGCCCTGATAATAAATCTAAAAATTATACTTGAGTAGTATTTCTCAATCGAAAATAAACTGTTCAGAATGCTGGTTAACGTTTCATGAGGCTAGTCACGGACTGTAGCTGTCCTACGGACCAGCTTTTCCATCCAAAACGGGGTCCAATGTGATGATGGTAATCGCGATAAGCATTCTGGGCCAAAGGTGAGCAGCTAAAGAGGCCGGCGTGATAATATGACAATGTTTGGAAAAAGGCAGGCGGCTCCGCTGATTTTACGTGTGAGAATACGCACACACAGACACTCCTGGGTGGCCCTCTATCCACCTTGTCTTCCCATAGCTTTAACGGTAATAAATGTCACATCCGCAGTCAATCCAACAGACGGTTTTACAACTCTGAGAACCGGCGAGCTCCTTCGTTCAGTAGTACACGAAGCCCCGGCCTGCCGACCGGCTAGTCAGTCAGCGGCATCGCGAGAAAGCCGCTGGAACAGCCAATCCTCTACCGAGGTTCCTGTGATGGACGTTTTTTTCTCTGGGTGATTCTAAAACCAAGATAAAAACAGACAGTTGCATAGGAATGAATGTCCGAAAATTCCCTATTTAGGTAAATAATTTTAACAACTATCTTATTTTGAAATTTTTGATGAACACGTAAGAAAAAATCGGTATTTAGGGACAAAAGAATAAAATCACCGAAAGTAGCAAAGTATTAAATAGAATTTCAAGAAAAATCTTAATCTAGTCACATTCGACCTCTCGAACTTATTATAAATAAATGTGACGCAAAGCGACATAAAGTGATACGTTTCCGATTGCACCTGACAATGTGATTTACATTTATTTATCAGCGACCGGCATACCCGCATGTGAGCCTACGAAAAACGTTACTCTTGTGACGTTCATATCGGCACAGTCAAATTAAAATCTTGTTGCCTTAGACCAACGTATATCAGTCAAAAACTTGAACTTTTTGTAAAATGATCTCCGAATACAAACTGGAACTTTGGGCTGTTCGATAGCAGCCATGCCTTTTATTGCACGCAGTAGGGCATCATATTTATCTGAAAATTTCGCGAAAGGGTTATTTTCAAACGCTTTTCTACTCGGGCTGTTTTATTCACTTATTTCTTTGAATAATAAGGGGTCCTCTACATTTCAAACTTAAATTTTTCTAGAAGCATCGATTTTTAAACTTTTTCGGAACCTTCCGTTTTTCTTAAATGCCTACGATTTTAAAACAGCGTTATAATACTTGATAAACCCCTATTATATCTTTTTTTTATTAGGATGTTATCTTTTCCGTTTTAAGGCTTTGGTTATTTTCAAACGTCACTTGTGCCGCTTTTTCACTTCTTTTTAGGCAAAAACGTGTACAACTTAAATTTTTTGTAGCGGGATTTTTCACTTCTTCGGAATTTTCAGTTTTTCCAAAAAAACAGTGTTTACAAACAGCATTATATTACTTGATAAATTTTTTTTATTAAGATCCTGTATTTTCTGCTGTAAGACGTTGGAGGATGCAGCTAAGGCCGCTTTTGCTTACCAGGGATTTTCTTGCAAAAATCCCTGGATTTCATGAATTGAGAAAACTACTGTAAAATTAAAGGCCTCGGACCGCCGACAGTCTCCGGAATGGTTTTTGTCCGGGGCGCTCAGGACTGACGGGCTGAAACGGCCCAGTCGGAGCTGACGCTTTTGTGCCGAAAAAAACTGTGTTTTGGACAAAAAGTCGAAGCCCGTGCCTGAATGTGCAAGCATTCCGTTTTTAAAATGATATTCTGGGCTTCTGAAAGGCATACCTGGACAGATGTTAATGAGCCATACTTAAGCCTGTATTGATGACTGCAGTCGTGTCGCGGGACTGTTAAGTTGGAAGGGGGGAGCATTTAGGCAGATACATTATCTCATGAAAAGATCACCGAAATTCTAAACTTTATTTTCCATTAGAGTCGTAATATTTATTATCTTATCGTCAGACACATCGGGCGGCCGAGTTTAGTATGAACTTCTTTTCGGCTGTCTGACAAAACAACCCTGAATAAAAATGAATAATTAAGAAGCATAAGCTTTCCTCCTTTATTTTAGGTACCCTTAAACATTCAAATGTATTTTATATTAAAAAGTAGTATTTTTTAACTTATTTTGTTAAAAATTAGGTCTCCTTCTAAATTCCTACTTTAAATAGGGCATTTTTCGGATTTAAAAGGTTTCAGATTTCGGGATTTTTAAGGCCATGAAAAATCCATTCATAAAGTGTCGTATCTGTACAATTTTTAAGGCTGTGTGTATGATATAAAACATGATCAATGCTCACTGCGGAATATTGTCTAAGCCCTATGCGACGTCTTTTTAATAGTGAACAGAAGGGTGTAGTGCCATTAAACAGCTTTTCGTTTTACTCAGTTAAATATGCCATGTAATTAACTTGACACAACTTTGAATAAGACGCTAAATAAGCACGTTGCTTTTAGTTTTAGTGTCTTTGTTCTTTTTTACTAGTTTATAACTGGCTGGATACTTCTATTTTAGATCCTTGGATAAACTACTTCGTATCCCACAGGGGTATGACTTTCCTCACAGAGAATATGTACGGTTTGCACTTTGCGGACTCGGAATGCGAATGTAAAAGTAATTCAGCCTCAAAATTATTCGAGAATTGAAAAAGCACCCCATTTCAAACTGCAAATTTCGATGAAAATCGAATGTACTACCAAATAAGTATCAAAAAATAATATGCTGAGCACATTTTGGATAAAATAAAAAATCCACAGGACAAATTCACGCTACTTAAGCAGACGTTTTTTTGTTTAGGCGAGCAGAAACGAGCTTGTTCCAAAGCCGGCATTCTGAAATATCTATGAATTAACTCCACAAAAGTTATTTGCATAACTCTGCTTAAGTGATCTTTTCTTATCCAAAATGTGTGCTAGAATAGGCGGATAGTATTGCCGGTAAAGACGAGAGACTGGAATGGTCATTTCTGGTTTATAAGCTGTCCTCAACCAGTCATACCCAGGCTCATGTAGTGCCCCCGCGAGCTTGGAAATCGTAAACTTTTCGATCAGAGTCAAACGCTCTAACCATTGAGTCACGAGGTCGTTGTCTAGCCAGTTTAGGTCAGGGGATATTGACATTCGTTGATGAACGTTCACCTGACCGATAACGGGATTCATCTGTCCACCATAGGCCCTGACAGCCGTAATAGTTGGTAGTATAGGCTCAATGGTTAGGATTTTTGACTCTGATCAAAAAGGTCGCGAGTTCGAGGCCCGAGCGGGGTACCACTTGGGTTGGATATGACTGGCTGACGACGGCTAATAAGCCGGAAACGGCCCTTCTAGTCTCCCTTATCTTTGCTGGCCATAATATCTGTCTGGAACACCTCAATCGCGGGTGTACGCATGCGCCAACGCGTATGTCTACAACTATAATCCACGACCTGCTCCTTGCGAACGACCACGCTATCAACACCAAGAGAAAACAGGACATACAGTGAAGCATGGACCTCTTCGCCGACGGCTGCATCAGTTTTTGACTAACAGTCAACACGCAGCGTGCAATACAACGCTCTTCGAATCAAGTTCAATAGCACGTAGGCGATCTTTGTGATCTAGGAACCACATCGTCCTGAAACAGCAGAATGGACGACGAAGTTGCGCATCGGATTGCCAAAGCCAGCCAAGTCTCTGGACGGCTGCAAGCTTCCGTGTGGAATCGCCACGGTGCTCAACTGAACACCAAGGCCGTCGTTTTTGTGGTAACCTGCGCGGTCGTGGGTTAATATCCCACCGACGGCACCCGATTTTTCGTTATTTCGTCAGATTACGCATGCAGAAAGATTTTCAGAGAAAAGGATACAGGGAGCCTACGACCACCCACGAGATGCTACCTTATCTCAGAAGTTTTGCACAGGTTAACGATCCTCTCATGTTTCATCGTTAGCGGTAGTCTTGGTCGACATTTATCCTAAATAGTCGCATGTTTTATCTGCAGAATACTTATAGAGATATTAGCCGGATGGAGTTGCTAGCAGGTCACCCGATTCTTTTCCCTACTTACCTCTTGCCGGCAATACTCTCTGCCTATACTGCCAGCTGGCTAATATTTTATGAGATACTACTGTGTTCACGAAGTGGTTACTGGTGGGTGATGGATTGGTCGGCTTTGGAGGCAAAAGAGAACTGCTTTCCCATGTCTGCGGGGAAGGGGATCAGATAGAGGTGAACAAACGAGTTCCAGGCACAAGGCGAAGGTACAGCCCCTGGAACAAGGTTATTGGCCTGACGTTTTGAATTCTCGCCGAACCCCATCATCAGAGGCAACCGCAGATAACGACCACATGTGTGCTATAATTAGGAGCCCTCGCGATCACCGCTAGGGGGGGGGTCATAATTGACGTGATAATGGCTTGGCAGTCCGCGTCTGAGTAATTAATTGTGGCAATTTCATCAAGCGTGGTGGAGGTGGTTGACGTGATAATTACGCGACAATTTGGCTCAGTGGCATTGGAGATTTTGGTCTCCTGCGCCCTCCCAACGTGACTGATTTGCCTGCTCAGACAAGGTTTCAGCACGGACTATGAGGACAGCGAGTTATTACCTTTGTTGATGGACTATGGGCTGGAGAACCATGGGCACGAGCAGCTCGCGGCTAAGACCATTGTCAAGCCTTTTCAAGCCTTGTAAATGGAGCTCCGGTCCGTCGAGTGAGTTTCAACCTAAGTGATGCTGCGTATTGGGCGATTCGCGTCCAGTGTAATCTCCCAGCTTCTCCAGCGTAGTTGCTTTGTCCAGAACTGCACTGGATCCGAGAAATGCTTCCAGAACTTTCTTGTCGCGGCAGCGGGCCTCATGACTTGCCGTCTAGCGGTTGCCTTCAGTCGGTGCGAAACTCCCACCCCAAGTAGGGTGAGAAGGTGGTTGACGGGTTCCGAGAATTTCTTCATGTACGGAAGAGCCGATTGAATTTTGTTTCTGGTCTCGGTGGTGTGCGTGGACGGCCATTCGCTTTCAAGGCCGTCGAAGATATTGCAATTCACCACCTTCATTTTCCGTTTCACACGCGCAACGGATGGTGTTGCTGTTAGGGTTCAGCACTTGCATCGGGTTTGTTGCTCTCTTGAGAACTTTGGCTCACCAACATCTTAGCGGCCAAAGCGGAAATCCAAGCCAGGCTATCTGGTTGTTTTCTTAATGGACTGTAAATACTGTGGACTTTCAGCCTCTCACACTTTTATTTCCCGTCTTGTCTGATGATGGCTTCATACAAGAATCCGAAACGTCAGAACAATAAACTTTCATGTTCATGAAAAGAAAGAGGGCATACAGTCACCGTGAGACTGCCGCTGTTTTCAGTGTAAGGTCATCCAAGAAAAATAGTCCGGGATAAATTAAAAGTGCAGACGCCTCCGCTACTGCTAAGTATTGTCGCAGCGACATTTCCTTCCATCCAGGACGTAGAGGCGCAATTTATTAACATGCATAAAACATATGAAAGTACAGTACCTTCGCCTATCTGCATAGGAGGCCGAAAAGTGCATGCAAGGAAAAAGAGGGGGAATGGCAATTCCTGGTGGAGTATCTGCGACGCAGTTGGTGTCTGGACAACCGGTTTTAACAGCCACAAAAAGAAGAATCACACAACCCCGGGGCTGTGCTAGAACTAAGACAGTGATTTTTTGTACGTTATTTAGTCATCGAAAATGAACACCAGAGAGAGAGAGAGAGAACTGTGGACAAACAACAACTTGTGCCTTCACCGATCAGTTTAAGGAACATACGCCGGCAAGGACGACTTGTGTGGCCGCCTAAACGGGGCAAGAGAATAGGAACGCTCACTACTCACCTACAACAGGTGAGTTTGCGATAAATTTCCGGCGGGGGAAAATATTATCGTGCCTTGATTATAAAATTTACTCTAACATAAAACTAAAATGTGACCTTAATCATAGCCTCAACCCCTCCCTAAACCCTACACTTAACACGAACCCAAGATTTTGCCATAAGCATAATCCTAAAAATCACTGGCGAACCGCCATTAACTCGTGTATGAACACTTTGAAATAATAATGAATAATCATAAGAAAATGTATCACAACAACTTTGCAGTGCCGTCCCCGATTAGTTTAAGAGACATGCGCAGGTAAGGATGAAATATATGGCCACCTAAACAGGATAAGGCCATAGGAATATCTCACTAGCGAGTGGCTTTGCGATACATTTCAGAAAGGGTAAATATTTCCGTGTCTTGACTCCAACACTAACCCTAACCTAAAACCAATCCGTAACCTTAACCCTAGCCGCTACTCTAAACCTAAAACTTACAGTTACTGTGAGCCCAAGCCTTAATCTCTAACCTCATCCCGAATCTAGCCCTTGCCTTAAACATAATCCTACACCTAACCCTAATCCTCACCTTAATTCTCCACCGAATTTTCATGGAAATTGCGCAAAATTACATGTCCTGTTTCTGTAGTGTTGCCAGCCATCCCTACCAATGCATATTACATCCAGTCACCAGAATAACAATCTAGAGCCGTCAAACAGCATCATATTGCGACAAGTGCCTATAAATAGGGAGATTAAGGAGTTTGACAAGGACGTGGGGGGTGACTGGGATAGCAATTGATGGTTAACTAACCGACGTCAGCCAGCCCTTGCCTACCCCTTGATTTCCAAGACCAAATCAAATAGGAAGGGTGATCGGCAGGGCCAGTGACAAAATGGCTAGACTAGTGCTCGAAAGCTGGTCGTCGACTGGCACACTCAACAGAGCCATTGAGTTGAATCCTGCCTACCAAGCCATCCGCGCAAGGCTCACGCCCGCACAAAACAGGACACTAAGGCGGGAGAGTGGCGACACAATGAGTGGAATCGGCATCCGGCGCGGGTCACATGACCGGCGTGGGTTGGGTTCTCACGAGAGCAACTATGAGACCGCAAACGAGGGGGAGACCGACGCAGGCGCACACGAGGACGTGAACGCGGGGGAGTTAGAGTCGGAGGGACAGGCCGACGCAGCGCCGAGAACAGTGGAGAGGAGGACGCCAATCAATAATCAAAGGACGTACGAGCGCACGGGCATCACACATGGGCACAACACCCGGCTCGAGGCAAGACGCATTAATTCAAGGCCGGCGGAAGAGTAGGCAGCACGCTCTGATGATGAAAACGAGCATGTTTTTGAAACATCAGCAAGAATACAATTTGGTCCCAGCACTTGCCCCCTCTTCTTCTTCCTCTTCCGGGGATGATGAGCACGATATTATATCTGGACCCCGAATATTCGCGCATATTAAATAGGAACCTCTCCTCCCTCTGCGTTGCATTTCAGAGATGTTAGGGTTAGAGTTAAGGTTAGGTTTAGAGTTAGGGTTAACGTTAGGTTCAAAATCCAGTTTTAGGATTCAGATGATGCTTTAGGCACTGGCATCCTTCTTTGGTGCTCTCCTGCCTTCGTTGGTGTTGCTTCATCTGCAGAGTTACTTATGACTATGCAACTGACTGAAAGAACTCTGAAATATGATCCTCGAGGCGTAACCCGATTGATTGACACACTTCCGACGATAATAAATATACTTGACCACAACCAACAGGGCAACGGACCCGTGGTTCCATGGTAAATTGTTGCGCGTGGTCTGAACCCCAGGTCCTACAACCCTGGGTGACGATTGCTAGTAAACCAGAACTGCCTTTGCCGCTCTCGATTGTCCTTCTAAAAGTCTAGAACCCCCTCAAATGTCTTAACACAAGTAAAGAGTAATCATGGGGGTTTACTGATTATACAATGAAAAACTACTACAGTCCTAGTAATGGAGCCCTCTGCTCTCGAGCACCCAGACAACGAACTGCAGTAGGTCTTTGGGTCCAAGCCATTGACTAGCCCCGTTCTCGACGTTTAAAAATAAGGAAACGCAAACTCGTCCGAAACCAATCACAGACGTAAACATTAACTTGACCCACTTGTGAAAAACTCAGCGGCCTCGGTGAGAGTAGAACAGACAACACAATCCACCTGATCTACGAGGCCTCGATTGAAAGTCGTGTGTTTAGCCACAGTTGGTTCAAGTTAGCCGGCTAGCCTTTCTACAGCGTTTTGAATTCACCAATTTTGATATAGTGGACTGGCTGCCTTAGCAGGATTTTCAAAGTAGAATCTGCCACATGACAACGAGGCTCATTGAATTAAATGACATTTTGGCCGATTTTAATAATACGTTTGACTCATTTGTTAAACACTCGTCGGGCCAGTACATTTATTTGGGAATGGGGTGCAAGGTAAAACGTACAAGCGAGTCGTGGGAATGGGTATACGGAGAGATTTATTGCAAGGAATATGACTACGAGACAAATGAAACACACCGCATCTTCTGTAGAAAAAAACACAATTCCTCAAAGTCTCCTTTCGAGGGAACGCGGCAAGTGCACTCCTGAAAAGACACCTTGACCAAGCTGTTTCGCGAACCGTCCCAGCAGCGAGAGTTCGGGTAAGATTCTCACCCAAACCAATTTTACGTGATGAAGGTAAGGGTAGGTTACCAGCTCAGACCACCTCCATGTGCATCCACTCCTTTACTTGCTCCTATTGAGCAGCTTATATTGGTCGCACGAGTCGGCACCTATCCCAAAGAATATAGAAACGCCTCCCGGCATGGCTGAGAACAGGTGAAGTCAGGAGCATAAAAAGCTCTATTCTGGCGCAAATGGTTGATTCTGGACATCGAGTGGACCCCAAAGAAGCCTTCCGAATGATCTAAAAGGTCCCACCAAGCTATCTAAGGTCCCTGGATCAGCGCCTGTTAGCAATAGCGAAAGCGAACGCTATCAGGTTGATGAAGCCGGCGTTCTGTGCACAAAAGGACTTCCTGCAAGCCCCACAGTTGGCATGGCCCACAGTCACTTAGGGGCATGCACTCATCCGCGCTCTGTTTGTCTCCCTCTACTCCCCCCTCCCCTTTGTCCTCTTAATTAGCCTTCTCTTAGCGACCCCTGCCCCCTATACCCACGACTACCTTGTAAGAAAAGACGAACACATTTGAACTTGTACCTCGTTCCCACATAAATGTACTGGCCCGACGAGAATTTACCGAAAGCATGCGCACTCTCACCAAACTAGTCTTATGAATTCTCTGGTGGGAATTTTCGCAACTCATTTTTTAAACACACTGGGCGATCTCGGGGAATTCAAACTCCTGAAAGTAAGGGTAATGCTTGAGTACAGCCAATTTTCTAACCCCATGAACCACGAGGCCCCATCGGAAGCTGTACGTTTAATCACATCTACCAAAACACGCCCATGAACCTGGACCACCCACGTGATGTCCAACCAAGCACAAGCCAACCTAGCCAATGAACGCTCTCTCTGTCTTCTGGTCTGACTGCTCTCAAACTGGCACTTGGGACCCGGTGAATCTCTTGAGAGGTCGTGTTCTCCCAACTCACACTTCTTCCATCTATTCTCCTTTCCTCTGTGTACACAATATACACTCTGGCCTTTCCAAGACGTCTTCTCTCCGAAGGAACCATGGTCTGAAGATCGCAGTTGCTGGGTATACCTCACTTAACCCCCTGCGATAAGGGCAATAAGATTGCCCTCGTAGGAGTGGACAATGACTAACGTGCTCAAATTACCTTATTCGTCTTTCCTTGATGGGCTGAGATATCCTTGCGGTTTTGCCGCAGCTATTCCGGATTGTCTCATTTGACTCCGCCACTGATTGCATCTTGACCTCGCAAAGCCCCGGTGGAGCGCGTTGAACGCTGTCGTTCGTGAAAATCGATCGGACATATCAAGAAATTAAGGTTAATAGAGAAGATCCCTGTGACGACGATCTTCAGGCCCGCTTCCTTTGGGAGAAGAGACATCGATGGGAGGCCAGAGTGTTAGGAACAACTTATTTTGTACAGAAGGAGTGGAAGAATAGATAGGAGGAAGCCGACTGTCAGACGAGCATGGGTCTGCACCCGAGCGGGACAGTGTCCGAAATCCTAGCCTGGCGGCAGTCAGCCCAGCGGCCAATGACAGCGGTCTTTACTCTAGTTAGCCTTTAAAGTGATTGGCCAGACCAGACTGGAGTGTGCCTGTGCGCCCCAGTCGCGCGAAGCCAAACTTTGAGCGTCGGTGTGTGCGTGAGTTGGCCGCCATGGGGGATCGAGCGTTTATGCAGGCAGCGGTCACCGAGGGTGGGTGACCGGCTGCCATCACGCGACCTCGTGTGTGGCGTGCACGCGTTGGAGGGCTATGAGCCACTACATACATCTCTGCTACTTCTTGCTCGTCCCACTGCCGAAATGGACAAGTCAGTATAGCGGTGTTGAAGGCTGACGCTGCTGCCTGATGACACTCACTAATCACAACAACGCCATTCCTGGGTGCGGATTTTGTTCTCTTCGGTCTAGACGCTCATCAGGCCATTGTCGTCGTACTTATGTCTTTCTATCTGGCAACAATGATGAAGATAATAGACATGACACCAGTCAGAACTACCGATGCCGGCAGCCACAGGCAGGGTAGATTTTCTGCCTTCGCATAGCTCAACAGTCTAGCCTAGGCAAGAGTGCATTCAGTGTATTGCAGAATCGAGCGCTAAAAGCACTTTGACTTAATCAAACTCTCCGGTTTTTCGCACTTGGCATGCTTCGATTTTTATGACAGTGGCCTCCTTTTTAACTTAAATTACAGCTCGTTCAGTAGGTTCAGGGGAGAAATTATAAAATTTACTTTGAAAACCGAAGTTCATCAGGAAAGAGCTCCTGAAGGTCAACTGCTAAACCCTGAGCTCCCACCCCAAC
This sequence comes from Ligula intestinalis, assembly GCA_036362985.1. Taxonomy (NCBI): domain Eukaryota; kingdom Metazoa; phylum Platyhelminthes; class Cestoda; order Diphyllobothriidea; family Diphyllobothriidae; genus Ligula; species Ligula intestinalis. The sequence goes on along the minus strand of JAYGXS010000003.1, from coordinate 423,788 downwards.
CGCAGTGGCCCGGCGAAGCGGGGATCCAAGCCTTTGATGGTGACATGGGCCTTTATTGATGAGCTAAGAAAGAAAGAAAGTAGTAGTAGTAGTAGTAGTAGTAGTAGTAGTAGTAGTAGTAGTAGTTCGTCTTTCTTTCAAAGAAAAATTCCGTGCAGCACGACCGTGCACTAGGACCACACGCGGACAAGCTGAGCAACCAGGTGGTAAGAGCACTATTTTGTCATGTGTTTATGTGCACAGGCGCAGTGGAACGATCCAACTTCCGTCGATCGAAAATGCTTTGGTTGAATAGGGATTGATTTGCATCTGATGCAGACGTAGTTGACCTTCAGACATGCCTGACCGGGATGTCGTTGTCAGCAGGCGTAGACTGTGATGGACTTCTACTGACCCTCGGAGTGAAGCGACTGACCTCATTAGCGCAGTTGTTTAGCGCGCAGCACACTTGAGTGTGTTTGGCGCGTGAGAGCCTGAACTTCTCTCCCTCTCACACTACCAAGTAAGGACTGCTTACCCTTTTACTGGGCGGAAACTTTGCTCTTTCAGGGACTAGACTGTGGACTGCCAACAGGACTAATATCATGGCGCACAGAGAACTCGCGACCTACTAATTATGCAGAGTCTGAAAATGTATTCAGTCACGAATCCGTTCTGCATAGGAGCGCCGGGCGCTTCTTGTTGGCACTTACGCAAGTTTGGAGATGGGTAAAAACAAACGGTATGGTGCGTGGCGTGTACTTGTTTTAAATTATAGCAATCCCTCGCTGTATCAATCTTCGTCTTTCACGGATTCACTGTCTCCTAAGTGGAGTACAGTGGAGCCTCGCATGATGAGCAGCTCCATCTATGAGCATTTCAGGTAAAGAGCGAGCCACGCACAAAAAATGTGTATCGATTGCCGAGCTACCGAGCTATCAGTGCATTTATGTGTCTGTGTCCGCCGTTTAGTCTTGCTCCCAATGCGTGGTTCCTCGGTCACCCGCAGCCAATCAGTGAACTAATGTAGTTTGGTTGGTTACGTTTCGCAAGACGAGCGTTTCACAGGACGAGCCCGGTGCTGGAACGGATTGAACTTGCTAACTGACATCCCATTGTGTCTAATGTAACATAGAAGTAAGTAAAAACGCTTAAATTATTGCCGGTAACTAAACAATTATTTTTCCTAAAATATTAATACTTCAATATGTTTAAAACTGCATTATGTATAAAATGACACTCCTTAATGATATAGGATATAGATGGATGCGTATTAAATGGAAAATTTGAAAATGTACAATTCAACCTAATCTTGCCTAACATCTACAAGGATTTAATGACTAGCTCATCACGAAGTGCCCTTTCGGAAGGCTCGCTGTTTTCGGTCTCTGTAACAGTCAATCACAGACCGACTCACACAGGACCTCATTTGACGACTGCCGAGCACACCTCACTTCAGACGCCGTCCGCTAGCTTGCGGTTGTTCCGGCGTCTGATAGTCATTTTCCTACTGCTTCTTCTCCCATTCATTCTGTACAGAATATACTCTTCCTACTATTCTGGCCTTCCCATGACTTCTCTCATCGCCTAAGGGACCTGGCCTGGAAGATTGCAACCGTTGGGGTTAGCCTCAATAGCCCTTAACACTCCTCAACAAGCCATCATCTTCAGGGAAGAGTTATCGGCAAGGAAAGAAAAGAGATGAGAACTGTCTGAATTTCGAGTATCGCAGTCAATTGGATGCGCTCTTTTATTGGCATAAATGTGGACAGGGCAAAAGTGACGAAATGCGTGGAATTCATCGACGTAGGCTTTCGCGGCTTCTTATTTAACTGCGTGTGCTCATTGTCTATTAATAACCTCGCACGGTCCAACCAATGACCAATGCGGCCAACGGTAGCCACTCGAATGTCTGCCCAGAGACATCACTCCGGACCTATTCCATCTCGCGGCTGAACGTGCGCTCCGGTAGACGAAACTTGGTCATAATTATTCTCCTTTCCATCTGTACAGAATATACTCTTTCTACTTATCCGGCCTTCGCACGAATTCTCTCCTCTTCTAAGAAACCGGGCCTGGAAGATCGCGGTCGTACAGGTTAAACCTCATTAGTCTCCACACACTGCGATAATGGTTACCTCCTGATGTGTCTCACGCCACGCCACGTCCAATTCTGTATAAGTGCGTGGAAAGTTTTTAAAAGTATGTAAAAGTGTTTATAGGGGCGCAAATATATAAAATAACCCGAAAGTAATGTGATTTTTATTTCGTGGGCCGTTCTGGAACGTTACTCCCCCGATCGAGGGGGGTTCACTGTAGTAAGAAAACAAGCTCGGCCGGCGTAGCCAACAGGAAATGCTGCGCGTCGATTTTGGGGAAACGAAAGGGCGAATGAGCTTTCAGAAAGGCTGCAAAAGCCCACCTGTTAACTCCCATTAACGCCCCCTTCTCTATTGCTTTCTGGTGATTTATCCAGCGTTGCTTAAAAATACATTTTCTTTTTAAAAATACTCTCCAAATGCTCTCTTCACCTGGCCGATATTTCTCATGCATTTTGGCTGATACTACAATGCAGGAACACTTTAAAATGGTCAAGCAATTGGCTGATCGCATTCTTACTGAGGTTGCCCATCTACTCCACGCGGAATTAATAACTGCGAAGTCTGTAGAGGCTATATCACTACAAATATACAAAACTTTCTAAGGTAGGCTTACTGCTAGTAAGTGATTTACTAGAATATTCTAATGGAAAAATTGTAAAAACCGGTATATGAGGATGACGATGAAGATTAGAAGTGGCACAACTCACTTAGATCCTTCACGGTCCTAGCCGGCAGTAGTCAAGCCGTCGACTTGCCAAAGGATGACTCCGTGAAGATCGGGATCCAAGTTCGTTGGGCCGCGCTTGTGAAAATTGAGGGAAATCTCGTTTGCAAATTGTTGCTGGATTCTCCTGATCCCGAGAATTATCCCCAAAGAGGTGCCGTTGAAGGGCAAAATAAACAGTGGCAGATTAGGAAAGAACTGAGCTGTGGAGGGTGTTTAGCAAGACAGTTGCTGGCATGCGCCAAAACCGAAAATGTGCTTGTGTGTTATATTCGAGTTTGAACAAAATTGGTTATTGATAAATTTAAACAACGCACAAGTAGAGCCAAGAGCCCACAAGTCTTTCCGTACTATGTGCCGAAGCTTCCAACGTATATCCTGCCGTACATCGCCATAACGCCATTCTGTACTCCCATTCCTAGTATGATACTTCACATGTAAAGAAACAGAAATCCAGAAGATTAGACGAGAGGTTAGACTCGCCACCATAAAATAGGTAGATTTAATGTAGCTCTCTAGATTTGTCAGTTTTTTTAATGTATACCTTGGTATCAGAGAGTGGAGGCATCTTTTGCAGAAAAATGTGGATGCCACCCTCAAAATAAAGCGTATTTCTCTCTCTTACATTAGAAGTGGTCTTGTGCCAAAGTACTGTGGGGGATGATGGTGCTACGCACTACATTGACAGCATGTTACAGTGACGTAAAGTTGTCAAAAAAATAAAAGAAAGGCGTCAAGCAACCGAACTTCACTGTAAGGAGGCGGTTGAATTACCCAAGGAGGAGGAGGGATAGGTCTGAGAAGAGTGTAGACATTAATTATTAACCATACCGACAGCACCGATACTAGCTAGAATATCAAACACATTTTTCGTTGATATTCTCCAGTTAAATGTGTAGGATACGAAGCAGTCCGGCCGGATAATAGAAGATAATGCGTATCCCAACGGTTATAACCTAGTAGATAAGGCATGGAAGGCCAGAGTGTTATGGATAATTTGATTAACTGTAGGAGGAGTAGAATATGTGTAATGAGCAGTTGACTCCCAAACTAGTGCAGTCCCGGCATGAGCGGGCCGAGTCCAGAGTCCCCTTCCGGTGGTGAGGTCACTGGGTCAGGATGTCGGCAACCAGCCGTGAAGTCGCCGGCTCCAGAAGTGCCTGAGCCTAGGCAATCCCCGCCATAAGGTCCTTTGTGAACCGGCCTTGGAACGTAATTGGCCAGTCAAGGCAGAAGGAGGTTGAAGACACGTCTGTGACCTTAACCTGAGGGTTGACACCGTCTGATGTGTCCATGCTGGTGGACACGAGAGCCAGACGTGCGTGATATGCCCCAGAGGCGTGCAGGCAAAGCATGGTTTAGACTACGAGATCGTTACAAGTGTGATAGCGACGATGGGGCTCGGCCCATTCCAGCATTCCCTGTATGCTTTCTGATAAATACTCCGGTTTTAAAATAGAAAATTTCTTAATTTTCTCAGAAATTAATCTCAAACTTGGAATAAATCAGTGTATTATACGGTAAAAACAGAAATTTGATGTAAATATTTTGGCCGAAGTCCGACAACTACAGCGGGATAACGGCTTAATATTCATTGAACTGCCATTAGGCAACTAGTCGTTGTGCTGGGGTTTTACGACACACCATGCTGAAAGTTCACACACGTGTTTTGCCGATATTCGGCCGCCGCATGGGGTAGCTGCGAGAGGTTTGGCTCCTAACTGGGACTTTATCGACCCCAGTTCGCGTGAAACGCTTGCTTCTCGTGGCTCCTAGCAAGTGCGCACCTGTAGACCTACCCCAGTCCGATCTGGCCAATCACCTTCAAGGCTGACTCCCACAGGACCTCACTGCGACAACTCCCGCGCTCACACACATTGAGTGCTCCCGCTCTCGAAGGAACGGACACACGCTCGTCCGTTTGTCAGTTTTCCCCGACCTTTTTCCCACTACTACTGCAAGGAATAGATTATTCCTTCTACCTGAGGTCTCACTCCTTCTCTTCTCATACCGGGAACCGGGCCTGAATATCGCAGTGGCAAGGGTTTTATAGATTAAATTAAGCCAGTCCTCCAGCATTTTCCGTGTTGCAAGTTCATCTCTTCACCAATAACTGCAGAGTTTATACAACCTTTTGACTTCTTCTCATGGATTGACTCACTCAGAAGAGATAAGAATCATTATGCAGTCGATAGCCACGTGCACAGTCAGGTCAAAAGAATGCGCCGTCGCGAAACTCTTTCAACGTTGTTCATACCGCCTTCTGTAAATCTGTGAAGGACTGACCAAGTGAAACCGGCTACGCCGAAACTCCTTACCTTTCCCATTTTACGTGTCTAAACAGGCCGAGTGCTGTTCAGTTGAGTATGTTGATAAACATGGGTTAGGGTGGGGGACAGTGGGGGACGCCCAGAATGCCTCGATATGCCGCCGGAAGGCCGGTGCCGGATGTGAGCCCTAATCCACCCGACAAACACCTTGATTTTTCAAACTGGGGTCTGACTCATGAGGTGTTCTCTCGCCGAGAAGATGAAACATCGCTAGAAGCTCGGACCACAACCCGAAGACAGTTCGACCGTCGCTCTTGACGATGTCTGCCAGGAGCTTCAGCAAGCCAAAGCAACGCGGGGACTGCGGCTGGATTACAGTGAAGCTAGACTCGCCGGATCTACCCACTCTCTGACCACGCCCCTGCCTGAACCCGATGTCAAGACAAAAGTCGAGAAGACCGCAGATTGGAGAGGGCGCAGGTAATGTGCGCGAAACACACTCCGACACGCGTCACAAACAGCACCACCTTGGTAGGTAGGCTCCCGTCTGAGAGCGTTATGAAGGCCACATTAAGAAGGAGCCATTTAGCCTGACTCTCAGCCCACAGTAAGCCACTCCACACATCAAGACACACACTGGGCTGACTGCGGTTTCCAAGTTATCCTTTCAGTTAGCAATCATCCAAGCCACAGCTTTTAGCGCACCGTCATAGCTTCAAGCGCATCGGATTGTTTGTAGTGAGGACAGAGATGCGCTGAGGGTCGACCTCGCTCTCTTCTCCACCGCCAGCAACCGGCCACAGCCTAGCTGATCGGTCGCCTGAGGTGGGATGGGCGCAGTGATAAAAAGAAGGGAAAACAAGCTGGAGGTGAACATTGTAGAGCAGCGGTGTTAACAGGAGCCTTATATCTCAGGCATCGTGGTGTCAGTTCTGCTCTGAGGCATTTATGAATGCCTCAGAGCAGAATTGTAGAGCAGGTTGTGCAAGGGAAGGAGGCATGACGAAAAGAGAGAAAGAAAAAAATCGAGAACGAAAAGGTGGGTCGTTCTCTCGTCGAGAAGACGAAAACATCACTTGGAACTCGGGCCACGACACTAACGCACAGCAGTACTGGCACAGACGACACGCAGGCATGCATGCGTGCTTTCGCCCAGACTGGCATACGCGCACGTGCACAGTGGTGTGAATAATCGATTTTTCTCGAATGCACTTGGTGTAGTGCGGCTATGCCGGCACGCTATTGCCGCGCTGCATAATGATGACACTGGCATTGGTTTTGCGTTGGCACTGCCACAGTCGTCGTACTTTTTTTTCTCTAAAGGACCTGTTTAGCGAATGTCGCGCATGTCTTGTCTGTTTCGCTCTGATGCTTACCACTTCTTGTCAAGAGAAGCAAGGACTGAGAGGAATTCCCTACACTGGCACATAGTGTGGCTTTGTCGTATGAATCGGGACAGGAGAAAAATGGCCGATGCCAATACAAGCGAACATACGAGTCCCAGGAAGTAACTCATAGGAAGACGACTCGATCACTGGGACAGTACTTTTATTCGCCTGACGTTTCGAGATCCGTCGCGGATTCGTCATCAGAAACATTGGCAGAGAGCAAAAGCAGATAGGGCAGCACATGCACAGGAGTTTGCAGTATTTATAGGATACAGTAATTTCTGTAAACATACGACGACAATTAACCGTAATTGCCTTCTTGAGTGTTTGTGGTCTGGTGAGCGGCATGCGGGCTCTGACTTGCTGACCTTTCATCACGCGCTGTGGGCATGGGCGTGATGATTGCTCGGTCATCTGGCCCTCCGGTACTGATATAGGATGAGGCGGTGGCCTGTCAGTTCCCCAAGCGGTGACATGCTTTGGCCAAAGTGGATCTCAGCGCCAAATATGGATTGGGTAGATCATTGCACTTATTGGTGGATTGGGGGCCCGTGAACCATGACTCACCGACAATGTCTCTGATGACGAATCCGCGACGGATATCGAAACGTCAGGCGAATAAAAGTATTGTCTCAGCGATTGATTCATCTTCCTCTTAAAAATGGCCGTGTCCACCCGTGTGATTTGTTTGTACTTTGCGGTCGGTGGAGTGACGCTGCTCTCTATTAAAGTTAATAGACTGCTGCTTTCGTAGCCACCGTTTCTGCTGTTACTTCGACAACACCAACTAGGGAAGTACTTGTTAGGGTGCTCTCCTCTTACTGTTTTCATCATTTCTACTTTTTGCTGGTATTTGCACTCTCCCACTATCACTTAAATATCAATAACATCGCCGTTACCAGTACTATCAGTATAAAGACCCAGCAGTGCAAACACGAGTGGTAGCAGTAACAATGTGAAGCTAGTTAAAAATCTTACCTGCTGGATGATACAGAATCACCTCAGCTGATATGCTCATATTCCCCACCTGTTATAATAAATTGATAAAAATAGGATGTATCTCATATTTCTGAACTATAAATACTGTTACAGGAACTGACTAAGCTTCCAGGAATAGCTGACTGCTGGAGAGCCACTAGATAGATGATGCTCTGCAATTTCTGAGCTAAAACTAGATATTGTAGACGTTGCAAAAGTCTGAAATTAGTGAGCAGCAAGCGGTGAGACCAAAAGTCGTCGCACGTTTTTCTAAATGACCTGTTTAACGTATGCCGCGTGTGTTGTCTTTTACTTACCGCGTCTTGCCAAGAGAAGCAATATCTGAGAGGAATTCCCTAAACTGTTGCACACTGTGGCTTTGCCGTATGAATCGTGACAGAAGAAAAATGGTCCTGTCCATTCGTGTGACTTGTTTACGGCTGGTAGAGTGACGCTGCCCTCTATCAAAATTAATATACTGCTGCCGTTGCTTCTGTTACTACGACGACAAAAAACAACTATTACTAATACTACGAGCAAAGACATGGGAGACTAGGAAGGCCATTTCTGCGTGAGTCAATCCATGAGAAGAAGACAAAAGGTTGTATAAATTCTGCAGTTATTTGTGAAGAGATGAACTTGCAATATATATATATATATATATATATATATATATATATCAAGGAAATAATCTCTCAAATTATTAGATGCATGACATGGAAGTAGGTGGATGGGACATGACTTTTAAGGGTCAGACCCTAGAGTTCGATGAACATTTTCGTCGAAGACAATCAACTGCCGCGGAATAACCACGGAAATGTCCATTCTACAAACGAGTAGCACTACAAGTAGTGTGAATTCTATATGACAACCTTTTGTCTTCTTCTCCTCATCCTTTACTGCTCTCCAGTTATTTTTCCAGCTCAACTTAAAAAGACCTGGTCATTTTTAAACCTATCCTCTGGCTGCTCTCTCCAGCTGCCGGTGTTTCCTATGTTTTAAGCTGACATTATAATGCAGCGACATTTTAAAACGGTCAAGCAATTTGCTCATCGCATCCTTAGTCAAGTCAATCACCCTCTCTACTCTAAACTAATGGCTGTGAAGTCTTCCCGTACTATACACCGAGGATTCCGTCATATGTCTTGCCGCACGTATGCATATCAGCACTCTGTACTCCCATTCTCAGCATGCTACCTCACGGGTGAAGAAGCGGAAATTGAGAACTTGAAAGCCGACCTGTCTTCATAATAGATGTGGATATCGTGTGGACCTTTAATTTTGAGCGTTCTGTGATCTTTTAGTTTTTACCATGACCCCTTACTTATACCTTGCTTTCCGTGAATGGAGCCATTTTTGCTGAAAGATTTCGGATATTCCTTTCAAAAATACAGCATTTTCTCTCTCACTAAAAAACTCTTGTTCCAGTGGTCGCATCCTCCTCTTCTCAACTGTGACTCATATTATGGGCCCATAGTTTTTGTCGATTACGATCGGGAATATGATGATAGTGGGGCGCTCACTGATCTGGTTAAGGAGCATTTATCGAGGAATTAAGGGTAATAGAGTGAACCCTTGTCTTCTGGCCCGGTTCATTAGGAGAAGGAGAAGACGGCGGGAGGCCATAGTGGTAGGAACAGTTTATTCTGTGCACTGATGCGAGCGGCTAAAGGTTGCGCGTCGATGTGTGCGCGCATGCTGACTGGCCACGCGAGATCGAGCGGTGATGCAGGTTGCAGCAAGCGTGGCGAGGCGAGGCGAGGCGAGACGACCGACTGCCATCACGTGACCTCATGTGTGGCGTGACGCGTCAGGAAGAAGTAGGGCTACCGAACCCCTACGCATGCTCGTCCCGCTGTGCCTTGGAGCTCAATCTAGAGCCCTAGTAGACAGTTGCATAGGGACTTTTGTTATATGATGAAGTGAAATCGACAAAGACAAGGGAGACCGGAATGCCCATTTCTGGCTTATTAGCCGTCATCAGCCAGTCATGCTCAATTCCAGCTGTGGAATCTCGGGTGATATATAGTATCGTGGTAATATTTTGAATGGCTAAACACCGCGTGAATTTATGAGACAGCCCCATAACATTACAATTAAGAATTTTCTACAACATCCAAGGAGACCAACCACAGCGGCGTTCACAAAGGTGAGTTGACGGAATGCCTAAGCTGGAAGGCCTCCTGTATGACAAGGGTGATGTTTGGAACGCCAACAGGCAACCAGAGGGTCGAAATCAGTCAACGAAGTTTGCATCGAGGCGGGTGGAGGAGAGGTCAGCAACAACGAAAATGCGAAAGAGCGAGCAGGAATGAGAACCGAAGGTAGCAATTTCAGCGATGCTGACATGAAGGAATAAGTCCGAGTTTGAACTGACTGCTTTAAGGGGGAGAGGATGCCATTGAACCGAACACCAGTAGCGACTGAAAGGTGTCAGTCACTCAGATTGCCACAGGTGTCAAAAGTACAACTGGGCTGGGTTTTACGTGACGTTTGGTTTCTCCGTTGAAGCGACGTGTTTTACGTGTCATCTCCACCCACAGGTGAAAGGGCAGCTCAGTCTGCCAGACATCGACTTAGTGAATATATGTATGTGCCTACGTCTGTCTGGAGGGTCGATGACGCTTTGCGATCACTCGAGAGACCTGTGGTTTCAGCAGCTTGGACGACCACCGGACGCAGAGCAAAACGGGGGGAGGGGCAGGCGATGGCAACCACAAACCCACGAGAATATCCACCGGATATTAGCGCAGGTGGACGCGAACACACGTTGAGAAGGGACGATAGTCACAGGGATCTCAAGCCCGGCAACAATCGAGACGTAAACACGGACGTGGCAACCACCGTTCACGCGTTTGTGGACAGGTGCGAACGCGGCATGAACGCGAGATACGTAGAGAGCAAACGTAAACTACGGACATTGGTGGCCCTTGTCATCCCGACGCCGCCACTGCCCTGATGAAAAGAGAGAGAGAAGAGCAGCCGCCAATCGCCAAAGTCGCGATGGAGCATGGAAACACGACCTTCATGTCATCGACGTGCCTAACTAGCAGAACCTCTAAATACTGTCAACCTCAGTGCGCATACCACCTCCGATGATGTAAATTGTTTCATTCCGAAACGTTAGGACAATAAATCCGTGGATACGGTCATCGCTCTACCTTCGCCTTATATTCGGGAACGCGCATTTTCGCTTCAATCCACATATATATGTATGCATCAAGGGCAGGGGGCTCATCGATCTGGTTAAGGAACCTTTAATGTCCCGTTGGACCCTGCAGGTCACTACAGACTCCTCGCAGACAGCCACATAGCGACTTGCAGGATAGGATGAAATGGAGCATACAAAGACAAGGGAGACTAAAATGGCCCCTTCTGGCTTATTAGCAGTCATCAACGGTTCTCCCGGGCGGAGATCACCTGAGGTTCGAGCCCTGGACTTTGGTCATGGATTACAACACTCTACCAATGAACCAGGGACTCGTTGATTTTTGTCGGTTCCGATTGGGAATATGATGGAAGTAGAGGGTTCACAGATATGGTAAAGGAACGTGAATGTTGTTCTGTGCCCTAAAGCTCACTATAGAGTCCTCGCAGTCAGTTGCATAGTGACTGGTAGAATAGGATGAAATGGAACTGACAAAGACAGAGGGAGACGCGTTTGAACAGCCTACCGGAGACACTATTGCTCTTGATGTTGTTCACATGGCACGGTGTCTCACAGCCCACACTCTTTTTCCCATCCTTCCACCTGCCATTCATCTCCATCCCTGGTTCGGCTCGCCCACCGGAGGCCCGGCCACCTGGCGCTACTTTCAAAGACTCTCTGTTTGCCGCCCACCTGGCTAGTTGACCCAATTTGCTTCCCCTTCCTACCAGAGGATTGTGCATGAACTGGCGTCAGGGTGGAGGGTCCGACGCACAAGTCGGTCCTCCTTTCACTTACGGAGAAGTCCGATTTGCAACTACATTCGCAGCCAATTTGAGGGAAACTTCCTCCGAGAGGACCGAGTAAGGATTCCAGCGGGCGACCTAAGGACGCACCGCAGTGATGACCAGCTAATAGAGGCTGGTGAAAAAGAGGAAGAAACGGAATAAAGAGAAGAATGGGAATGAGGAGCAGGAGAAGGAGAAGTAGCAGGAGCCGGGTAGGAACGAGGAGTAAGAGAAGAAGAAGAAGAAAAGAAGAAGAAGAAGAAGAAGAAGAAGAAGAAGGAGAAAGGGCAGGATTTTCCTTGGTAGCGCACATATGTTGTTATTGATAGTTAAATGCC
>JAYGXS010000003.1:383067-402164 GCA_036362985.1 Ligula intestinalis | reverse complement strand
TGGAATAGTGCTGTCGACGGCTCAGGGCTATAAACAAGCTGACGCACTTGAAGCTATCACGCTGCGCTAGGAAACTTGGACTGCATAGTCAGTCCAGTGTGTTTTGTTGTCCGCAGTGGCTGACGGGCGGAATGAGAGGCAAATTGCAATGGCATTTCCTTAATGTGACCTTAATGGCATACCTACCCAGCTGCGATCCTAGGAAATTGTGACGGCACGCATAAGGGTAGTTTTGACCACACCAGCAGCCTCTAGTCTTCCAATAGAGGAGAATATAAGAGTTCCAGGAAGCAGTTCCGAAGAAGAAGAGGAAGAAGAAGAAGAAGAAGAAGAAGAAGAAGAAGAAGAAGAAGAAGAAGAAGAAGAAGAAGAAGAAGAAGAAGAAGAAGAAGCGATCACTGAAACAAGAGTTTTATTGTCCTGACGTTTCTGATTCCGTCGGGGACGCTCAGTCATAGGTTATCGTGAACAGGTCTCAGACATGCGCAGATAAGGGGTGATACATGCACAGATTACACGGTATTTATAGTTCACAGCGGTCACCCGCATGCGTACTATAATTGTCAGTTCCTGTAGCCACCGCTTGAGGTCTTAATTGGTGCGGTGATTGCTCATCAATTGCCACAGCGTTCTTGTCCGCGTTGGATGCGGGTTCGATAATTGCGTGACAATTATGCCCGCTGTCGTCAGAGTTGTTGCTGCGCCCAGTCCTTCCCACGTGACTGATTCTCTTGCTCAGGAAATTTCTCAGTACACCGTATGGGAACACCAAATCATTGCGCTTGTTGATGAACCGGGGGCCAGAGAACCATGACTCGAGCAGCTCGCGGCTCACGCGGTTGTCCTCTCTTGTGAGGATTTCGGCCTCGTCACACTTGAAAATATGACCGGGTCCCGTTGAGTGGGCTGCAACCTGGGATTTGGCGTCTTTCTTTCTCACCGCTGCTGCATGCTTGGCCATTCACGTCCGGAGTAATCTCCCGGTTTCTCCGACGTAGTTGCTTTGTCCATAACTACACCAGATCCGGTAAACGACTCCAGCCCTTTCTTGCCTCTAGTCGTCTTGACTCTTTCTTGACACCGGACCTAGGTAGGTGAGGAAAGGAAGTGTAGCGAACTTCTATATCTAAGTCATGCTTTCCTTGGACGCCGCGGGGACAAGCCTTTCAAGGTCGCCCTCGTTCTGGCTCACTGGCTTCCGATTCTCAAGGCCAGTACACAAACGGTGGGGGAGTTGTTTACGCAAAGTGACACCCAGAACAGACGATCTACTGCTCGGTTGTAGTTGTCCGGACCCGGTGATCTACTTGCCAGACTGCGCCTCCGGACTCCGGCCCATTCATGGCTGGACTGCACTTGTCTGGGATTCACTTGCATGTTACTTACATTCTACGCTTGTTCCACCTTAGTAAATTCTCCCTGACACTATGGTCTTCCATGCCTTAACATATTCACTAGCTTATAAATGTTGGGATACGTTCGATCATCTATTAGCTCGGCGGACCACATCGTATCCCACAAGTGCGTGGGGGAAGATTGTCACGCGCTAAAGTGCAACTGCTTGGCAGGCGAAGGGACGGCGAATCATCGCAGTGACGCCGATCGTGGGCTGCTACGGTAGCGGCTGGGAGCTCACATGACTGAGAATAGTATAAAGGCCAAGCTCAGGAGGAGACATTGCAGTCCGACTCTCATTCCTCTGTAGCACCAAGGCATCTCATCAGTTGGCGACCTTCCAGGCCACAAATTTTAGCGCGTCGTGATGAACTTGCCGACAATGTGATGAAGTCGACAACAGCAGGTTTCCCCAATTCAGAAGTCAGGTAAGACTGATAAGGCTAGACAGTGGTTGCTCTGAGAAGAGAGCTTACAAAGAGCTCTACAGAAAAGTGTTGCTCAGAGGCCAGTTGGTGTGTCGTGTGCACACAAGATTACTGGAGCCAGGGGCTTTTAGCTTTCTCCCTGCAACCAATCAGGGAAAGGTGCACACTGATTGGCTTCGGGGGGACTTGCATATTTCTTACATTCTACGCTTGTTACACTTCATTAAGTTATCTATAACATTATGGTCTTCCACGCCTTATCATATCCACTAGCTTATAAGTATTGGGATGCGTTCATCGTCTATTACCTGGCTTGACCACATCGTATCCCACATTGTTGACCCCGACGTTCACTTTACCCCACAGAAGAGTGGGATAGATGCCGTGAGCCAGACCAGGGTACGGCAGGCGGTATCCGAGTTTTGCGTCAAACATGGGGTGGCTTTGGCCGCGTCAGGCACCTGCATCCGACTGTACCGCCGATCTTCATGAATCTGTCTTGACATCGGGCACAGTTGGTGAAGGAAGAGAGAGTGCGGTAGATGCAACGCAAGTCTTCTATCACTTAAAACTAATTCACACGCAAGTCACCGTCCCTGCAGCATTCGCATTTGGAGCATACGGTGAACACCGTCGAAATCCACGGTAGAAATGTGATGCTCTATACAGGCAAGCACTGTAGGAGCCTGCCCCCCCCCCCAGCGCTGCCTACTCTGTCAACGTGGCCAGTGAATCGATTTTTGGCGCATCGCTGATTACTGGTCCACACTGGACTTGCCTCGCCACTTGTGATGGCTGATCTACGAAGCGTGAATTGGCATTCAAACCACTCAATCAGTTAATCGATTTTTGGTACCGCTGATTACTGATATGCACCGGAGTTGTTGTCAGCGCTGGCAGAAACACAGTTCACACTAAGCCCAGGCAAGGCGGAATTCACTCGGCCTTTCGCCCCGGTGTGCAATGGACGCGAGGCTGCGGCGCTCTATCTCTCTCTCTCTCTCTTTCACTCCTCATGGTCGAACTCCACCCCAGGCCGAGTCAACCTGGAGACGGTGGGCTGCAGCACCGCTACGAAGTCGGTGGAGGCCAGAATAGTAAGAATAGTTTATTGTGTACACAAAGGAACGGAGAATATATCGAGGAAGAAGTGTGACTTGGAAAGCATGACCAGCTAAGAAACTAGCCGCGTCCCAAGTGGGGCTAGGCAACAGTACTTGTCACAAGGGCTGCAGAGGATTTGAGGACGCTAATTGGCCCAGAGCGATACAGGACGGTCATTCGTCCAATTGCCTCACATGCGTGTGTGCACCCCAGGGTAAAGGTCACGCCTTGCATTCAGACCGGCCAACGCGCTGGGTCGAGGGACCGGGCGGCCAAGACTGTCCCCGCCGCGAGACCACGTCGGTGACATCCCGCGTTTGGAGGCGGCGGGCTGCAGCACCGCTACAAACCCTTCTGTTTATTCTTCTCCTATTTATTCTACGCAGAAGCAAGGCGGAACTCACTCGGCCTTTCGCCCCGGTGTGCGGCGGACGTGAGGCTGTGGCGCTCTCTCTCTCTCTCGCTCCTCGTGATCGATCTTCACCCCAGGCCGAGTCAACCCTACTGTTAATTCTACTCCTACTTGTTCTGTACGGAATACAATCTCCTTCTACCTTGGCTTCCACGACTTCTATCTTCTTCTAAGGAACCGAGCCGGGAAGATCGCAGCTGTTAGGGTTAAACCTTCTTACCCTTAACCGTTTTGCGATAGCACTAATTGATGTCGGTAGAAACAGAAGCCTAGTTGACTGGTTGATCATTGGTTGTGATGATTGTCGTAACCGGGAGGTTTTAAGGGCTGCCTTGTCGAATGTGGTTTTTGTGCATAGGTCTGGTGTACATTCTCTCTTCAAAGTCATTTGTCTCCTGAACTCCAATGAGGAAAAAATGCGAACGGGACTTTCCTTCCGTGTCAGATGGCTGGCTGGAGAGATATAACTCGACTGAGCCCAACTACAGCCGTCATTCACTGCTCATATGCTCCCCTATGGAATGAGAATGCCCAACCTCCAGTAACGCAGGCGACTTTGCGCAAACTTCGGTTAATAGTCCCCTATCCTAACCTTAGCACTAATCCCAACCCTAACCCGAACAATAAACCTTGTTGTGAAGCAGAGAGACGACAGAAAATGCGGGTAGATTGGTCAAGTCAGTTTCGGGCTCATTCTGCCTTTATTCAGTCAATCCTACAATCCTGCCTACCTGCTAGGTCGGTAATCATGCACCTGAATGTTGCATTCGGTTTTTCAATGCTTCTTCAAACCGAATTTTTTCAGAGCTTCACCGCCTCTCGTTCTCTTTCACTGCAGATCGGGCAGTTATTCAATCAGGAATGGGTGCACATTTATTGGTGCCCCCCCCCCCCACCTCCCGAAGCACACAACCTCCGTATGCGTGGCAGAGGTCACGAGCAGGCAATTATAATTCGGCCTGGCAGTTGGTTGCTTTTTAGTGACCTCCGCCACCCATGCGGAGCATTTTTGCTTCGGGAAGTCCAGGGCGCGCCCGGTCCTGGCCCTAGCTCACGTGTGCCTGGAATTTGGTTCAAAGTCCCCCCCCCCTTATTACGGTCGGGTCCTGTTCCCATGTCGTGTCGTGTGGGCGGGAGTGATGCGTGGGGGCACACACAAGTCAACCTTCTCGGCCATTTATCCGGGCCTTTGTATTTTATAGAGCCTTTGAATCGATGGTCGAATGAATTCGGGTAAGCCATGCCGTCTCGCCTGTCAAACTGCCTACCGTGTTTACCGTTGCAATTAGAAAGATCTGATAGGACGGTGGGTGGCCAAAAGGGATAGCCAGTTCGTTCACACTGCTGCCCAAACAGATCACGAGTTGGGTGGGCAGGGGGGGGGGGGGCGGCTGACAGTCCCGGCCTGCGAGGATGACTAACGGGGAGCTAATCGAGGCCCAGATCTTGGACAGCCAGTGCTTCGACCTCCCGCCAGAGTACAGATCTGTATAAACTTCCTTCCGGCTAGGCTAGGTGTTACTGGTCGCCAACTGACTGTAGATGAGTATATGCGCTGAGTGCCCCTTCTAGCTTCACTGATGCCTTCCACAGCAGCTGCAAAACTTAGACCGGTGAAGTGCTCCTCCTAGTAATCGGACAGGCAGCCTCCTCTTCACTCTGTTAGTATTCTTCGGCACTAGACACTTCGCACCCACGTAAGTGTTGATTATCGACAAAATGATTGAAGTGGGTGAGCTAACCACGCAGGACACCTTCAAGGGTCCCATCGAGGGGGCAATGGCCGAAAAAGGCAGAGCTAAAGTGAAGTCACAAAGGATTGGAAAAAGACGGGGATGGAAGAATGGGGAGAACCCTGAGACTTCGGATTCCAGCATTCGATACGCATACTTCGTGCACAGGATTTTGCGGTATTGATATGACGCAATAAGTATGCTACCGCATATCTATGACAACTGACGGCTCCCCCTCATCGGAGCTCTTTGCCATCTGGTACGCTAATTACATGGTTGCCTGTATGCGGGTCTTTGTCTGCTGAAATGTCGGCACCCGCGTTGGCACGACGACTGCTCGACCACCCGGCTCACTGAAATTGACGGTGGACAATGTCTTCGCTTGCGGGTTCCTAATCGCTTTGACCAAATTGAGTCGCCGTGCCGTGTGCGGGTTAGGAAGGTCATTGCAACTGTTCATGGTCTGGGAGGCGTAAATCATGGTGCGAGCAGCTCACGCGTCACATGACTATCACCTCTCGCGAGAATTTCAGCCTCATCGAACTTGAATGTGTGGCTGGGTCTCAGCGAAGGATCGGTATAGCCTGGTGATAATTGGTGTCACTTCTCCACATTGTTTCCGCGTGTTTGGCCATTCGCATCCTATGCAGCCTCCGATGCAGTTCTCCGCTGTGGTTGCTTTGCCCACAACTACTTCAGATCCGAAAAGCAGCAGCTGATGTTTCTCCTCGTGACAGGACAATCATCCTCGATGAAGGAGGGGGTCGTTCGTTGTTATAGGTGTGCGGCAGCATAGCGACTGCATCACATACATAGGACGACTTCTTATGTGGGAACTATTCATTACTGATGCTGTCTGTGGTGATGGATTCGAGAATGAATCCAAAACGTCTGGCAAAGAAAGTTCTTTTCCGGGCGATTGTACCTCCTCCTCCTCCTCCACCTCCTTACTTCTTCTTTTTCTTCTTCTTCTTCTTCTTCTTATAATTATTATTATTCTCGAATTCTTCCTGGGACTCGCAATTCGGCCTTGACTTCTCTTCGGTTTGCCAAAAACAACACTGACCGATATGAGTGATATTGGTGTGCAGCGGTATATCATGTGAAAACATTCTTTTTGAGGCTTTCGACTGCTGCTTGAGGCCCACTTTACCTCTCCTCAACAACCATACATCAGACCTAGAAGACAGATGTCCAGTTGGTCAGTAATTGGCTATCGGTTGACTCATTAACTTTTTTTACATTGACTGCGATAGGGAATGCTCAGTCAGCTGAACACTGCCAGCAAAAAAACAAGAGAGACTGGAATGGCTTTTTCTGGTTTATTAGCCGTCATCAGCCAGCCATAATCAGTCCCAAGTGGTTAGAACTTTGGACTTCTAAGCAGCAGCTTGCGGGTTGGAGCGTCAGGTGGTGCAATAACTGGGGTTACGCATGCCTGTCTGGTGGCGGCTAACAAGCCATTCTAGTCTCCCTCTTCCTTACCGGAAATGTTCATCTGCCTAGCCGCAGTGTGGCCGCAGGCGGGGCTCGAGAGTGAGCCCCAAGGCAGAACAGGACGAGTGAGTTGCGTTAGCGATCGGTGAACGTTCATCAACGAACGTGTAGTGGCCCTAGCAGCCACTTGGAACCCAAGATCTGACGGATGGCGCCTTTGGCCTGCGCGCCTAATGCCGCCTGCGGTCAGGCGCTAAGTCCCGGTACCCTGTCCATTCTCGCTCAATGATCTGAGCCACTTACTAGCTCACCCAGTCTCGCCTTGCCAACGTTGCGCTGTGCAACCAATCACCACCAGTCTACCGAGACAAAGCGAGTATTCGGCGGCCGCCCGGGATGACTGCGGTCAAAAGACACTTGGAATTGCGCCTCGCGCGTCGCGGTCGTGGCGATGCCGGCCTCACGGTCGGATGCCTTGTAAGACCACTTGGAAACTTTCCCCTAACTCTGTAAACAATATAATGTTCCGTCTACCCTGCCTTCCCAAGACTTCTCCCATATCTCAAGGAACCGGGCCTCCAAGATTGTATCTATTAGGGTTAACCGTCTTAGCCTTAACACCTATAAACGCTCAATCACTCAGGAATGAAGTCCATGGAATCCTTGATACAGACTATGCATCTCAGAAGAAGGAGCCTAAAACCCTTTAGCTGAGATAATGTGCCGAAACGGGGAATCTCTCAAATCAGGATTCAGGAAAACAGAAGTAGGTAAGGATGGCTTGTATGGCCATCTAATCAAGATGTGGGAATAGGAGCGTCCCATTTAATTAAATAGGTCACCCTTTGATTAATTTCAGGAAGGGGAAACATTCCTGTGACTCAAGCCTAACCTTAAACTAAACTGTAACTTTAATCTTAATCTTAAGCCTAGTCCTACCATAAATCTAGATCCTGAAGTTAATATGAACCCAAATCTTGACCCTCAAAATAAACCTGCCCCAACTCTGACCTTAATCTATAACCGTCACCTTAATCCTAAGTCAAATTTCCCTCGGGGTTTGCGCAAAGTCGAATGTATCGTGGACGGTTCCCGTGCCCTGTTTAGGCAGTCAGACAAATTATTCTTACCCAGAAGTGTTGAGACTGAATAACTTTACGGACAAAGACAAGGGAAACTGGAGTGACTGTTTCTGACTCATTAGCCGTCATCAGTCAGCCATACCCAGACCCAACTGGTGCCTCATCCGAGGTACAAACCCGCGACCTTGTGAGTTAGACGTCCAAGACTCTAAGCACTGCGTCACGGGCTGGTTGCCATGCCGGTTTTGATCGGTAATATGAACAGCGGCAGATGGGCGCTCACCGAGCGGCTACGGGACCCATTCATCCCGTTATGTCTTCGGGCTCACGCTCGAGCTCCGCTAGCAGCCCCTGTCCTTAGCTGCTAACGGAACTGGAGTTTGAGCCCGAAGGCACGAAAGGAGGATTGAGTTTTGCAACCGATCGATGACCGCTTATCTGCCACTGGGCATTACGACTTTCTGTACTGGGGCGACAGAAATACGACCTAGCTGAGAGCCAGCCGTCGCTGTTGATCGTCCTTGCGAGATTTGAGTGTGCACGTGAGCCATGTCCGGCTGCAGTCAATCGATCGGCTAATCACGCAGGCAGTCAGCTGATAAGGCGTGGGGGCCGGTGTTTGATCGCTTTCGCTGCGCCACTTAGATTTCCAAAACAGCAACAGATTAGGATATTGTTGGCTTCTAGTATGAATCAGAAATTTCGGTGATAAAATATCACGTGCCAGTAATCCCACCTCTCTTTTAAGCACGTTCAGACCTGGTATCTCCCTCGTCAGCGGTTAGGTGTGACCGACTGGTCGTGACACCGGATCTAGAGGCGAGGGATAAGGAGAGAGTGAGGTAGATCCAGGCATCTCTACTCTCATTAAAAGCTAATTCACATGCAAGCCACCGCACTCGCTTCTAGTCTGTCATGAAGCACGCGGTAGACACCTTCAAAACCGACAGTCGGACTGTCGAGGAGGACAAATAAGTAGGCCACAGATCACAGCAGTCTGTCTTTTTTATTCGGTAACGCGTCATGATGGTTGTTTGCTTATTGTTGTGCGGTTAGCCATAAGACCTTAAAATAATTAGAACTGAATTCAAAGATTTGCTCCCTCCTGTCTGCGAGTGCTCTATGGCTGACTGATAAGGGTAGGTTCTCTCGATTGCTATTGCCAATTTGGGAAGCAATTTACCAGCCTCCCCAATTTCCTAGGTGATACAAGTTCGACCATCGTGTGTCCCACAAACAGGTCGTGCATGCACGGCGACTTTCGCGTGAATTATATCCTAGTGAAAATATACTACTTATGAACACTCCTCTGACCGCTAATCGAACTCATCTGTTCCGTTCTGCCTTGGACCTCGACAGCACTTGTGTCTGGGTATGGCTGGCTGACGCTGGCTAATAAGTCAGAAATGGTCATTCCACTCTCCCTATTCTTCGCTCGCAATACCATCTGTCTGAACTACCAGCTGCCTATAACCAAATGAGAATACACTTATGCAGATAAATGGTCAGCTTGCGCGGGATAGATCTGGTCGTCGTTGGGTGGTTCAAATGATCGGTAGATTCCGTCACGTCGAAGGAAACCTTGCACGGCCACAATGCAGAATTGGGGATAGGGTCAAGATGAAGGTTTGGCTTCGTGTTAACTGTTGGGTTTGGGCCTAGGTTAGGGCTAGGATAAAGCTCAAGATTACAGTTTGTTTTGTGTTGGGGTTAAAACATGGGAATACGCACCTTTCATGAGATTTATCACAAGACCACTTACTTTAGGTAGGCGCGGTATTCCTATTCCAGTGTCCTGTTTAGGTGGTCATGCAAGTCATCCTTACCGAAGCCCGTTTGGGATAAGACCTCGAAATAGTTAAATGTGTGGGGGGCAGAGACTGACTGAAGCGTCCGTATAAACTGGTGAAGGTCCCGCAGTTTAAATCATCAGGCATTTGACCTACAAATTCACGATTATCAACGAGTGAGGGCGTCCGTATAGACTGGTGGAGACAGTGTAGGAGATTATTCGGACCCTCGTCCACACCGCGAGTTGGTGGCGAAAGCATCTCATCAATACGCCCCGTAGTGGCACCGAACCAGATACTGAAAGTAGCTATTCCGCCATTATAGTCGCATTGTTCTTGGCTCATCTTTCCTCATCCTCTCATCTAGTCATTTGTGGATTAGCACATTTTGAATTCACTCAACAAAGTAAGACTCATTTCCTCTGGGATTCGACCTAGACCGACTCCAATCCGCCTTCCCTCACTCGCGCGCCAATAGACTCCGATGCTCCAGACGACGGCTGCAATCTAAGAAGGCCACACTTGGGCTTCTAAATTTGAAGTGAAACTTGTTAGCGTAGCCAAGCAGATCGTTCGGGAAGACGGCGAAGACAATATGAGGACAGTAACCAAAAAATCGATCACACAGGCCACCAATTCGGGACGCAACATCAGCGCGCTGACATACAATGCAGCGATGAATTATCATAACCCCGACGTACAATACGAAGTAATGCTTATTCGAGCAAATTCATAAAAGATTCCAACGCAAATCAGGACGATCATGCAAATAGCACGGAGGGCAGTGAGCTCATGACAGTCTTAAATGGATTTGCATGCAGGTAAGCAGCGGCCATTCACAAAAGAACGAGGCGAACGGAAGACCCGCTGAAACTACATGTGGATGGCCAAGTACGCATCGTCATTGACGAGAAACGGCGTCAGCTTGTAGTGGCACGCTAGCACCACTTCCTCCGCGTCACGCCAGATATGACGTCTGGTGATTGCAAGCCTCCAGCTACCTTTTGGATAGCTGCAAACTCCACTAGAATGTGGCGGCCAATAACAGGCCCACAGTAGCGGGTTGACCTAAATCTGTCTGGCCGTTGGCTTTCAAGACCGACTCAAACTGACTGCCTAGACTCTGACACTTTGGACGCAGCTCGCTGGTCTGTGGACGTACGCTCGTCGGACATTCAAATTCCTCCTACATATTCTTCGTTCCTTCTGTACAGAATAAACCGTTCCTTCCACTCTGGCTTCCTATAAATTCTACTTCTCCTAAGGAACCAACCTTGAAGATTGCAGTGGCAAGGGTTCAACCTTATTAACCTTAACTCCACGCAATAAGCTTGTAGCGACCCCTAATACTTACTGATGCTTTCCTCGGACGCCGCGGGCACAATCTATGTCTGGCGTACACACCAAGCGGACGGAAGACACGACAGCCAAAGCCTCCACTCAAGGTCGAGACTTGTCTGGCCTCACTAGCCAATCACTCTCAAGGTAAGACCAGTACACAAGATGCGGGGGAGTTGTTTACGCTCAACCACTTCCAGAGCCGACGACTCAATGTTCGGTTGCAGACCTCTGGACTCCGGCCCGTTCATGGCTGGACTGCACTTGTCTGGGAGTCTCTTTCCTATTGCTTACATTCTACGCTTGTTCCTACCTTAGTAAGTTCTCCCTGACACTATGGCCTTTCACGCCTTATCCTATTCCACTAGCTTATACATGTTGGGATGCGTTAGATCGCCTATTATCCGGCCGGACCACATCGTATACCACAAGCTCTTAAATTATCACTCATTATACGGCACCTAACCACACCTAAAAGATCGATACGACACAAATCCTCACATTAGTTGACAACAACGGGCTTGGCGACCTACTCTTATCGCGATTCCCCGACCTGCAATCTATCAACAAACATTTTACCTTCCACGTCCCACCCTCCGTATCCAACCCTTTGAATTAGCCGAGGCCGAATAATTTCCCACACCGCCAGTTTTTTGCTGAACACTGCTTGAGAGAAAGTGTAGCAGTACAGAGCCAGACTACGTCAAGTCGAAACATCTACGACTAATGAGGACGTTGCTAATTTTAGTAGGCACGTGTTAGTGTAGTCAGTGAATCATATAAATACTGCGGCTTCTGTGTGTCCGCTACGTCTCCCGCACTTCCTCTCTCTCTCACACACACACACATTCACATGCTATCTCTGTCGAGGGCATCGGACATAAAACGGAAATGTCAGTTGAATTAATCGCTGGTCTGAAGAACTAACATACCTCCAAAAGCGGACTGATAATGCTAAAAGGGAACACCACACATCTTAGTGAAAAAAAGAAAGAGATTGTTTAATACCCGGGTAAATTACTAAATGTTGATAAATAATATAATGAAAAAGTAACGATTACTCTCCTGGGAAGGATATTCATAGATTGGGTTGTTGCAACATTTCCATAGCCTAAACCGACGCCAGGAGGCGATAGGATTTCGCCCCTACCAACTAGCGAAAATCCCTCAACCAACACGCTGACATGGCCTGCATGCGAAAACTGACATAGTCCGCGTTGGCCAGTCAGCGTCCGTTTTAGATAGTTATGGATTTTTCGACCTATTCAAACTTTAATTGTTATGTACAGCGTTAATTTCTCTGGCAAACGTTTGGTCTGATGAAGAGTTGCTGAAAACAATTGTTTGCCATAAACTGACTTCTTATATTAACCATGGGAATATTTGCGGAACTTTCCAATAGCCACAACGTTCGTCGTCCAACAACGCCTCGATCGAATCCCCAACGTGGAACTCAACAGCAAGGGCGGAAGAAGAATGAAAGTGTACTGGCGTACTTGGTACAACGTGTTTACGACGAAAAAGGAGCATAAGCGCATGTACAAGGTCAGACTGCGATCGGACCAATCCGATTGTGTTCTTGAGGGATTAGCCTGTCGACTGGTTTTCCGACTCATCCGAATGGTTGGGCAAAGTACTAATCCCGTTAGCAGTTTGTGCGATATCATTGCGCAAACGGCCTAAAGGCCGATCGATAATGCGGCGTGGAATTAGTCATCAGGTTAGCGTGCGAGCAACTCGATTAGGGCTGCTGCTAGAACTCCCCACACCTTGAGCCGAATTCTAAGATTTAAGTCGCGGGTTCACCTGCTACGGAAACGCTTGCGTTCTTTTTCGGCCCGATCGTCTAGGTACTTTAGGAGATCGGCTTGACGTTGCAACTATGAGTTCATTCTTTGATTTTGGCAAATCAAATGTGTCCAGTTATTAGTTTCGGTTTGGAGTTGGAGTTGGCGCTTCAGTACATGAGGTGTTTCAGCTGATTGCTGTGGTGCATCCAAATGTCTGATCCGAACCGAATCTCGTAGACGAGGTGACCACACTTTCACTGAACACGTCCAAATGCCCACTTTTTCTGATTGTAATCCCTTGCCAGTACCATCTCGCCCAACTTAGTTGCTCCTAACACGGGTAACGGAAGCTGCCCGTCCCGGTACGCTTTGGGGCTCAGTATCAAGTCCTTGCAAGCAGTCACATAACGACTAGTAATGTGTTGGATGGGGTAGGAGGGGCCCATCCACTCTCCCATTCCTTTATGGGCACTCTCTTTCGGAATAACGAACTTGTTCATTGTTCGCAAAATGAAGTCTCTAAATGTTTATTAATGGCCACCGCGCTTAGACAAAGGCACAAATACAACACGGAATCCACCCCCAAATTCCACACTTCAATCTGGTCAGCTGGGTAAACGCAATTCCCAAGGCAATTCAGAGTACTTTCCAACAGAATGCAGTTTAGGGCCCCTGACCTACAAACACACCATTTTTAACAGGCAACTAATACGACTAACCATGGCTTTGTTCGAGAACTGTTCGGAAAACGTACTAGCCAGCCGCCTGCAAAGTCAACAACGGCACTGAGGGTGTCAATATAGACAAGGGATTGGAAAGAATGGAACAATGGTTCTTTGAGCTAGCTGGTCTTTGTACTACCATGTACAGACTACACTTCCTATTGAAGTCGGCCATACAGGTTTAGCGTTATCCCAAATAATCGAAGGGAGTCTTCAAAGCTCCTTTGGTATCTCCGTTGTTGACGAGATGCCAGCTGACGTGAAGGGCAAGTGTTTGCGAGCAGCAAACGAATTCTACTGTGGGTGATATCGAAATCTTATAGTAGAAGCTCAAACACGATGTCCTTATAGCGTTTATTCGCTACCGGTAAGCAGTCCCCTCTGAGTGCCACAGGCCGAAACTCGAAGGCAAAATCGGACCCCGCATGGGCAATGCCGCCAGATCGATTGATGCCATCCTCGCGGTATTTTAACCATCCCCGAACATAATTCTGAAGATTTGGATCCGTAATTTTAATTCAAGACCCAGTAACTCTAAGAGGCGCGATTGCCAATTGATTTAGACGTACGGCGCGCAATTACGTATTACTGACAGAGGAAATTTAAAAAAAACAGAAATGACAATTTCGGCCTCCTCCCCCCCTCCTGTTCCCATGCCTAATCTCTCTGCACAATACTTTGCCATTTACAAGCATCGACAATCAATGCGAATATATTTGCTGCATTAGTTCGCATTGTTCAGGATGGGCTGAAGACATTAAAACAGTTGTAAATAGGAGTTCAGCTTGTCTAGTATCCAAAAGACTAGCTCTCAATTAGACTCCCTGCGTATTAGTCCTGTTGCATCATTCAAACGCTCGTTTTCCTTTAAAATAGTTCGGTTAATTTTTCACGAGTTGTTGTGTGTACTGCCCACTGGTAAGGCTCCAGCAACAAAGATGCAAAAACTGCAACTTTCTACCAGCGCACGGTTTTGTCTGACAATGGTCAGCTATCTCCGATTTATGCGAATTGCTGCAATGTCCTGCGTCTTCGCTGTCGACGCGGTTGAGTGCGATTGGTCGCCCAGATGACTACAGAACTTTGAAGTAGAAGTTGCGATCGCTGGAACAAGAAGTGTATTCACCTGGCGTTTCGGATTCTGGCTTGAACACATCATCAGAGGTAGCCACAGGCAAGTGTGACAAATACACAGGTTACGCAGTATTTATAGTCCGTAGCGGTCAGGCGACCAAATGTGCACTAAAATTAGTAGCCCCCGTGATCATCGCTTGGGGGGTCGTGGTTGATGCAATGGTGGCTTGGCAGTTCGCTTCCGAGTCATTAACCATGTCGGCTGTTGACGTGATAATTAAGCGACAATTAGGCTCACTGTCCTCTGAACTGCGACCAAGATCGAGCGCTGACGTAAGCATTTCGAGCACCTCCTCAAATTCGATACGGAGCACACCGCCCCCTGCTCCCATCCACAGTCGAGCCTCCTCCATCTTTCACTTATACAGTGTCATGCAACCCGCCTTCTGAAGCCGAAATCGCTGATGCCATAAAAAGGCTGTGCAACAATAAGGCACTTGGAGAGGAGGGCATACCCGCTGAAATCTGCAAGTCTTGTGCCGACACTCTGGTGCCTTTGCTCCATGAGGTGATTGGACAAGCATGGAGAGACGAGACCGTTCCGCATGACTGGGACTCAGGCATCCTTGTGCCTGTCCACAAGAACGGCGACAAGACCAGATGTGAAAACTACTGCGGCACAAGCCTCATCGACATTGCTGCGAATATTTTCGTTATTGTTCTCCTCAAGTGGTTCCAGTCTGTGCGCGACTCCAGGACGCGACCCAACCAGGCCGGATTTCGCTCTGGGCGTGGATGTATGGATCAGATATTGACACTGAGACGGATCCTTGAATTCCGCTATAGCTACCAACAACCAACGGCCATCTGCTTTGTTGACTTTGCCGCTGTGTTCGACTTGATCCATCGTGACTCCCTATGGCGATTAATGGCATTTGATGGTGTACCACCAAGACTAATCACCATGATCAAGGCCTGCCACCGCTCTACCACTGCGCGGGTTTTAGTCCACAATAACCTCTCAGAACTTTTCACTATTTAGTCAGGCTTTCGGCAAGGCTGTGTCATGTCGCCCATCTTCTTCAACTACGCCAGTGATTGGGTTCTAGGGAAGGCCCTACAATAAAGTGACGGTATTGAGCTGCCATCCGGACACCGGTTGACTGACCTCGACTATGCCGATGATATCGCTTTACCAGCATCAAGCTTTGGCGATCTCCAGTCTATGGTGTCACAGGTGTCCATAAACGCTGGGAAGACCAAAGTATTTTCATGCTGCATCTCTGCCGAAGAGAAAGCACCTCTCGAGATTAGTGGCTGGCAACTTGAAGAAGTCGACAGTTTCAAATACCTGGGAGCGAGGTTACTGCCGAATGGACAAAGTAAGGATGACACTGTCTCCCGAATTGATGCAGCACGACGAGTGTTCTCCAGCCTTCGGAAGTGCTTATGGACCCGACACGATATTTCTATCTCAACAAAGATCCGCGTTTACCGTGCATCTGTGCGGTCCGTTCTCCTATACGGATGCGAATGTTGGGCTATGCGCGTGGAGGATGAACAGAAACTGGAAATCTTTGGCCACTACTGTCTGAGGAATATCCTTCGAGTGAAGTACACCGACTTCGTCTCAAGTGAGACAGTCCGCACTTGCTATGACAAAACCACAAGGATATCGCAGACCATTCAGGGAAGACGACTGAGGTGGTTTGGACACGTTCTTCGTCGCCAACCTCAAGAGCTCAGTGCTCTCGACTCAAAGCCATTGCCTAATTGTAAGCGTCGAAGAGGGGGTCAACTCAAAACCTGGCTCGACTCAGTCCGTCAGGACATGGAAGTGGTTCTCGGACCTTCGGTATTTGGTCTCCGGCGCTGGCGAAGAGCATGGGTCTAACTATCCAGGTCTGCGACCACGGATCATCGCGCGTGGAGAAGCACCATACGGGACATAAATGAGGCCGACTAGATCACTCATGATCGCAGCCGTAACAAGTACAAGTTCTATCAGCATAGAACCTTAAATTCTAGAATTAAGCCTTAATCACGGCTTCATTCCATAAAAATTTGCTTATTTTACAAAAGATGTGTCCGCTTCTAATACATACATGATTCCACTGACCAGCCTGTGCATTTCCCTTCCTGTCAACAGGCAACGCCCTAAATTCGGACTTCGAATAGGGCAGCTTCCCTCAACCTGTTTTGGCACAATCCACTCGCATATTTTGACCTCTAGGTGAAGTTTGTGGGAGACCCCGGACTAAGTGAGCCTGCGTACAAAGGCGCAGTTCTGTCTGGCTTAAGGTTGTAGTCCGGCTCGAGGATGTTGATGATAAAAATGCCACACCAGCTTCTCTTGACGTTTTCGGGACCGCCACCTTGTTATCGGCTGTTAGTTGCCATGTTACCGTCTGCTGGGGACTCAAGATGGGAGTAACACTTCAATACGAGCGCCCTTATGCCGTCCAAAACGAGAACCGACGGGGCCCCGTGTGCCGTCGGTGCATTAATGGCTTTGGTATGGCTCAAAAGCGGCCGTCAGTTTATGGGCTTCGGCTGAGGCCTCCTCCCCCCCCCCCCCCCCCCAGACCCCTCACTGGCTCGCTCTCTCAGTCACATCCCTCCCCCTTGTCCCCCTTTCCGCCCCTAAATATGAGAGCGCTGCGACCTGACCTCGCCTTCCGCTCTGGCCAAACTCGGGTCTTGTTCCCTCGTTCACACCGCTCGCAGCTGTTTAGGCACGCGAACCGCCGCACGGAAAGGCACCCCCCCCCCTTGTAAGACGAATCGTGCCCGTTAGTCTCTTCAGTCTGCCATTCATCACAAGCCTGTCCTCTCTATCTATCCGCCAAGATAGATAGATAGATAGATAGATAGATAGATGATAGAGAACTATATTTTGATGATAATATCAAAATTTTCAGCAAAAAAGTGGCTCCATTCACGGAGAGTAAAAATAAGATCAATTATGGGGTCCAAAAAGCTCAAGAGTAAACGGTCAAAGATAACAAAGTGCTCAAAGTAAGAAGTCAACACGGTTACCACATCTGTTATGGAGACAGGTCTGCCTTCAGCTTCTCAATTTCCATTGCTTCACACGTGAGGAATCGTGCTAAGAATGGGAGTACCGAGTACTGGTAGGCCGATGTACGGCAGGTCATATGACGGAAGCTTCGGCGCATGGTACGAGAAGATTTCGCAGCCATTAATTCAGAGTGGAGAGGGTGAGCGACCTCACTTAGAATACGGTCCACGAAATTCTTGACCGATTTAAAATGTCGCTGTATGATGAGGTCAGCTAAAAAAACATAGGAATAACCGGCAGCTGAAGAGAGCATGCGGAGAATACGTTTAATAATAAGCAATTCTTTCTTGAGTAGTGCTGGAAAAGTAACTGGAGAGCAATACAGAATAAGAGGGAGGATACAGGCATCTATAAAACGCCAGATGAGAGCTTGTGGGGTGCGATATGAACGCAAGCGGCGGACATAATACAAAAGTTTGCGGATTTTTATAAAAAGGTCTTCAATATGAAGAGTAAATGAGAGGTTGGAAGCAAGTGTTACACCAAGGTATCGGAAGGAGGATACATTATTGGGCAGAAAGTCAATGGTTTCAGGGCTGGTAGGGGGTCACAGCCGAAAAATGCACTGGACTGACTTCCGCTCATTAAGTAAAAGACCATTTTCTGACGACCATGCTGTGACATGGTCCAGTCCATCCTTCAGTGTTTGGAGATCGGCCTGGCTTTTGAGAGGATTGCCGACAACCATGTCGTCAGCATATTTGACAAACAACCATGCGTTTGGAGATCGTAGGTCATCATTATGGAGGGAAAAAAGATGAGGGGATAATATAGACCCCTGCAGAACTGCACAATTATTGGGAAGGACCGTGGATTTTCGCTTCCCGCTCTTAACGAATTGGGTGCGGGAAGTAAAATGGTCCCCAAGCCAAGAGATGGCCCAGCCAGGAGAGCCGCATGCAGAGGTTTTATTTAGAATAAGATTGCGCGGGATCGTGTTGAAGGCTGAGGATTAGTCGAGAAAGGCAGCTGCGTATGAACTCCATCCCTTATCCAAGTCTCTAAGAGCAGAGTGGACTACCAAAGCAACAGCATCTAGTGTACTACGCCTAGCCTTATACGCAAACTGCAAGGGGTCAGAAAAATTGGATGAAAACGACTTAATGATGTCCAAAGCGACTCGTTCTGTAAGTTTGAGGAGTGCAGAAGAGCAGGCGATTGGGCGAAAGGATTTGGGACCCGTTGAAGTGGGTTTTTTCGGGATAGGAGTGATTTTGACCGAACGCCAACCGTCAGGAATCTTGGACTCCATGAAAGATAAATTAATAAGATGTGCCAAGACAGGAGCTAATTGAAAAGAGCAAGATTTAAGGAGAAATGGGGAGACGCCATCTGGTCCGGCAGCTGTTGTACCTTTAAACTTGTTTAGGTGTTTCATCACTGTTGCCACAGACACTGGAGAAAAATCACTTGGTGGTAACGAAATATCATTTGTCGGGAGATAGGACTCGGTGAGAGTATGGATGAAGTTTGGGGTTAAGCTGTCTAGGTCAGCGTCAACATGTGCCAGCGTATTGCGTTGACCAGTGAGACGTTTAAGACTTCTCCATATTTCGGATGAAGAGAGAGGAGACGAAGATGTAGAAGAAGTTAATAACTGACTAACAAAAAGGTCATTTAGTCTTGTGATCTCGCGTTTTATGCGGAGATTAACGTCCTTCAGTCTTTCTCGTAGACCTAATTTGTATAACAGTTCCTTATTTCTTCTCA
>JAYGXS010000003.1:357704-382967 GCA_036362985.1 Ligula intestinalis | reverse complement strand
TTAGTCTTGCGATCTCGCGTTTTATAAGGGCATTAACGTCCTTCAATCTTTCTCGTAAACCTAGTTTGTAGAACAGTTCCTTATTTCTTCTCAAAGTTTTTAAGTGGGGAGAAGATATTCGGTCTGGTCTAACCATGACCGTGTCAAAAGGACAACAGACATTAAAAATTCCGTTGAGAAATGTTGTAAGATAACTTGAACACGACTCGACATTCCTGTTTTCGAGAAAGATGGGAATGCATTCAGATATACAAGTCTGAAGCAAGGAAATATTATGTGGGGACGTGTCACGAATGTGTAATTTCCTCTCGGGCGTTACTAATAGCCCTTTGTTGGTCTTAGAATAGATTTTTGGTTTACAGAGCAGTACGGAATGGTCTGAGCCTGCCAATGGAGCTCTATTTTTTACAGCAAAAAGCTTTGGATAGTTAGTCAGGATATGATCGAGTGGGGCGTCCTCTCGTGCATTGAAATTAACTAAGTCACTAAATCCTAACAATATGAGGGGACGTAGATTTACTCGATTGAAGTCCCCACATAAAATAATTACATGCTCGCAAGACAGTGCGGCAAGCTTTTGGGAAAGAAAATCGAAAAAGTGGGTAAGGGCATCTTGACAGGTGGAAGGGGGTATGTAAATACTAACATAAATGATGCCTTTTGAGTTGTGTAAAAATTTTGGCCTACAAACTACTGCAATAACATCTATGTGGTCTTCGGAGTAAGAAAAAAGGGACTTACAGTTTGTGCACCATTGCTGGTTTACAAAAACTGCTACTCCGCCACCTCTGCTGATTGATCGGGATTTTCTGTCCGAACGAAAACAGCAATAAGCTGGAGGTGTGATGAGCTGCGACTCTATATCCCTATTGAGCCAGGTCTCTTAAAGACAGATTACACCGCACTTACTGTGTTCCTGTTTCAACATAAGTGCATCCAATTCGAGACTTTTATTGAAAATAGACCTGCAGTTAGTGGACATTAGACCCGGAAGAGACATTGAGGCTAATGGTTGACGCTTCATAGCTTGTTTCCAACCGCATCGGTGTTTACGCGATCGTATTGCATCCCATTGGATAACATTTGGTGCTGATGTACTGCAGGTTCTGCAAATTAATCCAAAAGTACATGAATGTTCGTTATGAATTTCCGTCGATAGAATATTTGTCCTTTGAGCATTCAAAAAGGTACAAGTGTACAGCAGAGATGACCTCATGTCCAGAAATGCAGAAAAACAAAGTAGAGAAGTAGACAGTCTGGTATACACTAATAAATTCCTGCGTGAATGGAGAGCAAAACAAACCGGCAGCTCAAATTCTAAAGCGACCAAACAATTATTATAATTATTAGGGGTTTGGGAGATTTGAAAAAAACTTGAGGCGTTCGGCGGTGAATTCTGGTTCTAGTGGATTCTGGATGATTGCCTAAGAAATCCTACTTGGGCAGTCAGCTTGCTGTTCCGTATTGGTGGATTCCATAGGAGCGGTAAATTTGGGCGGATAATATCGACCCAAATGTGATTAAATCCATGGCACGAGGTGGGGCGTTTGTAGCTTAGCGGTTAGAGCGTTGGCATCCGGTAAAGGCCTTCTCTAATACGCGGGTTCAAATCCCGCCGAACGCTTCGAATTTTTTCACAATTGAGTCAACTCAAATTATTATAATCATGGCAGCAGTCAGTCCAAATGGCCGGGTCAGTTGGAAGTCGTACCTTTTTAGGACAAGAGCTCTGTACTCTGAGGCGTGTAGGATAATGTCATCTGGGTCGTGTTCAGGAATATGTGGGATACGAAGTAGTCCGGCCGGATAGTAGAAGATGAATGTATCTCAACGACTATAAACTAGTAGATAAGCTAAGGCATAAAAGGCCAGCGTGTTATGGATAGTTTAATTAAATGCAGAAGGAGTAGAATGCGAGTAATAGGTAAGTGGCTCCCAGACGAGTGCAGTCCAGCCATCAGCGGGCCGGATCCAGAGTCGCATTCCGGTGGATGTAGTCGCCGGGTCCGGACTTCAGCAACCAGTCGCGAGTTCACGGGTTTCGAGAGTGTCAGAGGGTAAGCAGTCACCACCCTAAGGTCCTTTGTGAACTGGCCTTGGGCCAGCTAGGCCGGACGCGTCCGTGACCTTGATCGGAGGTGGACACTAGAGCCAGACATGCAGGACATGCCCCAGCCGTGTGAGAGTAAAGCATGGCTTAGAATATGAGGTCGCTACAAATATAAAAGAAATCACGAAAGTTAATTCATCAATCTGAACAGACTGCTAGACGAAACGTGGGTGGTTTTGTTCTGCCACCGAGTCGCACTTGAAGACGACCGCCCGGCAGTAGGCACAGGATTAGCTCGAGAACACGGTTATATGAAGGGATATCCAAAAACGGGAAGCATTTATTTGCGGTTTTTTTTTGAATTTTTTAGTCCATTCTTTGCAGTGGGCTTGGCGGGTAAATTGATCCAAGCGTGGTTAAATTTGCGGCTGGGCCTCGTAGCTCAGGTGGTTAGAGCGTGGCTGTACTGAAGCCTTGTTCTGGGTGTCGTGGGTTCGAATCCCACCGAAGCCGTCAAGTTTTTCACAATTGTGCGAATGGAAAAGCGAATAGTGTTTCAGACTGTTTCGTAATGCATTTCAAAGGAAGTGTTGGGCTCAGCTAACACCAAATATTGCTATTGCAGCCATAAAATGAAACGTTAGAAATCGCCACACCAGCCGTTTTTGATGTTGTCACGGCTGCCGCCTTACTATTTATTATTACTTGACATGTGACCTGCCTGCGGGAGACGCAAAACGGGAGTAACACTTCAAAACGAGTGCCCGTATGCCATCCACCAACGGGATCCGATAAGATTTCGTGCGCCTTAAGCGTATAGTGGCTTTGACGCACCGTGGCCACCAATTTGTAGTCCTCAGCTGATATGGTCCTAGCTATCTCACCCTCACTCTCACGACCTGCTTTAGTCAGGCAGGGCGTAGTTACAAATTTTACGCCGACCGCCCCCGTTTAGACAGACCCACCAAAAGCCAGCCTGGCGCCATAGCAACAGGTCGCTATAAGAGCCGTCCACACTTTTAAGCGGCCAATGACCAAAGTCCCGTGCGCTTTCTGAAGGCAGCACTGAAATCAATAATGCTGATTGCATATTGTCTGTTTTGGCACCTGATTCAACATGAGTGCGACTTCTCTGGAAGTGGTCTTGGGCCTCCTTCATCTTCCCGGGCGCGTGGCCGTGGGTCGCGTCGAGGACAGTAGTTGCTTTTTGTGGGAACTTCAAACTTGTGTTCCTGAAACTGAAAAAGTCTGCTGTTTCAGAATTGCAGGCACATCAGCTTCAACTGTTGTGATTTATTCTGATATTTTCCAGTAAAAAGTATTTTCGACAAGCATTGTTATCAACGTAGCTACGGCATATTTGTCTTCGTCGACAGTTGGGCCGTCACGAGCGTCTTCCACCGCACGCCTCACGGGCTAGGCACAGTAGCGTGACTTGCGCGGCGTCCATCGCAGTCAACCCATTCACCCAGCCTTCTCCAATCGCAAGGCAGTGCTGAGAAGACTGGAGGTGGGCTGGGTTGTACTGAAGCCTTCCGTTTGCTGCCATTGGTTCGAAACCCGCAGAAGCCATCGATTTTTTCACAACTGGGTAAAATGAACGTCAGAAATCGACTCAACAGCCATCCCCGATGTTGCCATGGCTGCCGCCTTGATACTGATTGTTAGTTGGCGTGTAACGTGTCTGCGGGTGACTCAAGATGGGAGCAGTAATTTCCTTAAACAGGAACCGTCAGGACTTTTCAGTGGACCACCTATTTATTACTGGCTTTGATAGCGCTCAACAGCGGCGCAATGGCTATCGATTTTTGGTCCTCGGCTGATTCAAACCCCGCTTCTCGCAGTCTCGCCCCTAGCCCCACGACCTGCAGGCCGTAGTCACTAGTTTTACGCCAACCACCCCCCGTTTACACCGACCCACCAAAAGACAACCTGGCACGAGTCCGCCCAAAGGAGTTGCAGCCGTCGCCCACTCTTAACCTACTAAGTCGCGTGCTCTTTCCGTAAACAGCATTGAAAAAATAATAATGCGGATAATATAGTTTTTGTTTTGGCACCTGTTGTAACCTGAAAAGAATTGTGGGGGCAGCTACTCCAGCTAGTTTGTTCAACTTGGGCCTTCTTCTTTATTTCGTTGGGGGCCTGGATATGGGTTGGTAGTGCGGGTGTGTCAAAGGCAGCAGTTGCGTATTGAGGGCTTTTATGCCGGGAAGGTCAGGCTTATGTTCCCGAAACCTAACATTGGCCACTCGCACATGATTGGCCGCAAAGTCTGCTGCTTCAGCTTTGCAGACATATGCCAGGGGATGAAGTTAACAGGGGAAACCTTTGCCACCGCGATCTTCAGGCCCGGTTCCATGTGGGAAGTGGCACGCCAGTTGGGAGGAATAGTGTATTCTGTACAGAGGTTGAAGGGAGTTGACAATCGGAAGAGTGTACAACCAACCGCGAGGGGACCAGCATCCGAAGTGTGTGCGCGTGGCAGTCGTCACCGTGAGGTCCTGTGCAAGTCAGCCTTGAAGGTGATTGATTGGACTGGGTAAGAAAAATGAGCTCCAGAACAAGGTTAAATGAGATGTCCGAAAAACGAGAATTATTTTGTAGGAAAGAATACCCGTTTGGTTTAATTGTCTCAAAAAAGAGCCTGAGTGAGTTTTGCCGCGGTTTTTGAAGAGTGAGCTAGGCTATGTGGTACTCTCTGAGTTTCTTTCCTCTTGTTTCAGTTGTGGACGGGGGCGAGCCATCGGAACAGAAGACGGAACCTGTGGAGGTGACGCCTATTGATGAGTCTTCGTGACATTTTTGGTCCTCCTCCCTTTTCCCCATTTTTCGTCTCCCCTGAACCGTGTTCCCTTCTCAGTATCTCCCTTTGGCCCCTTGTTTCCATTGTGCCGTGTTCCCCTTATTCGTTCCTGTCATTATACATTTTTGTCGTACATCTGCGTTACTCCTTCGGTTTTATTGAGTTTGTATTCGATATGACCAGGAGAGGCAAACATCGAAAGTCGGGAACTGAAGAACTGTCTACACCCACAGTCTGCTTGACACCCCAAGTTGTGCCAAAATACGAAACCCCTGGCTCCTCCGATTCGATAAGCGTCTCGCACACAACAATTTTTTTCACATTTTTAAAATGTACGATACCACCTTAACAGCATCAATCCCTAACATGGTTCACCTTCAAGTGATATTCGGCCATTGCTGAATCGGCCCAACCAGTATTAAATTCGTGCCTTGCTTAGAGCTCCCTGCCCATAAGTTTGTAGCGGGCGTTAGCGCCGCTGTGGGAACCCGTGCTCGCTGACTCATTATGTCAAGGCTGCCGTCGCGCTGACTGCCTGCACCCTGACAAGCGGCCTACTAACACGCCAACGCCGGTGCGTAACCTCGCGCGGTCCAACCAATGACCTTCAAGGCTGCGGTGAACGTTGGCCGCTCGAATGTCCAGGCCTAGCCCACCTCGCGGCTTGATGTGCGCCCCGGTAGCCAAGACTTCGTCCTTACTATTCTCCTTTCAGTCTGTACAGAATATGCTCTTCCTTATAATCTGGCCTTCCGAAGACTTCTCTCATCTCCTGAGGAACCGGGCATGGAAGATCGCAGCTGTTATGTTTAACTATAATATCCTTAACACAAGGCGATAAGCTTTCCAAGGCACTGGCACAGTTTCAAACGCTGTCTTCTTTAACCTGAGACAGAAGTTAATTTTCGTGCGCTGCTATTTAAAGTTGGTCGAGCAAGGATGATGTGTATGGCCGCCTAAACAGGACTCGGAAGCAGGAACGGCCTCGCGATACATTTAAGGCAGGCTAATTCATCCCCGTCCTAAACCCAACACTAACCTGAATAAAAAACTGAACAGTAAACTTAATCTTAACTCTGGTTTTACCCTTAACGCCTCGTTCACTTAAACTAGGTGGCCTTGCGATACACTTCAAGCAGGGTTATCGCGTGGTGTTGAGGCTACGAAGATTAACCCTAACAGCTGCGATCTTCCAGGCCCGGTTCCTCAGGCGATGAGAGAAGTCTTCGGAAGGCCAGATTATAAGGAAGAGCATATTCTGTACAGACTGAAAGGAGAATAGTTAGGACGAAGTCTTGGCTGCCGGAGCACACGTCTAGCCGCGAGGCGGGCTAGTTCCAGAGTGATGTTTGGGGGCAGGCACTCGAGCGGCCAACGTTAACTGCAGCTTTGAAGGTCATTGATTGGACCGCGCGAGGTTACGCACCGACGTGGGCGTGTTAGTAGGTCGCACCAGACAGGGTGCGGGCAGTCAGCATGATGAGTCAGTGATCAGCGTTTCCCACAGTGGCGTTAACGCCCACTACAGGGTAAGTCATCCCCTGTCTTAAACCCAACACTAACTCTGGAATAAAACTGAGCAGTTATCTTAACCTCAACTCTAGAACTAATCTTAACATTAACGCTATAGTTAGCAGGAACCCAAACCTTCACCCTTAACATAATTCTAATCCCAACCCCAACCTTAAACCTGATTTTAAACTGAACCCCAACCTTCATCTTAATTTTCAACCTAAGTTTCCTGGAATTTGGCGCAAAGCCTCTTATGGGTGGTTCTTGTTGCCGTTTTCAGTATAGGCGAACATAAACACATCACAAAATCGCCCAGAGCATTAAGGTTGAGGGACAACAAAATAATTAATTTGTCCGCTTCAGTGATTCCCCACGAACGCTACTAGCAGAAAGGGTGTCTTGTAAACGTATCCAGCAAATGAGAGCAGCATTGCCAATCCCCATATATACAGTAAACAATTATCCTTTTTCGGTTACTGTCTTGCATATGCTAGAACCTCCATTTTGGCTATTGAACAGGGGGGAGAGGGCAACGAAATAACCTTTAACATAGTTATGATCCCAACCCCAACGTGGCCAAAATTGCAAACTTAATTTCCCAGGAATTGGGTGCAACGTGGGCGGTTCAGGTTCCAGTTTCCAGTTTAGGTGGCCATACAAGTCACCCTCCACCGAGAGGAACCTGATTTGTGCTGCAAACTGAGTGAGATCAGCAGAAGAGTTTAAATAAATATTTTTTGCGTTGTTTCATTTCAGTTGACCCAATTGTGAAAAAAAAACTCGAGGCATTCGGCGGTATTTGAACCCGCGTATCAGAGAAGGCCTTTACCGGCGGCCAACGCCCTAACCACTAAGCTACAAACGCCCCGCTTCGTGCCATGAATTTAATCACACTTGAGTCGACCCTCAGGTTCGAGGGCTTCGCGCAGTACATAGATGGCAAGGTTGTGAGCCGCCACAAACACATAAGGACCCTCCCAAGAGTGGCGGAACTTGGTTGACGAACCCAGGGTCGGAACCTGCCGCTCGTGCCATACCCAAATACCCCGTTGGAAGGGGGTACCGTACACCTGCCTATCGAAATAGTCTTTTTAACCGGTCTGCCGCTACACCTAAGTGTTGTCGTGCCATGTTATGGGTAGATCGAAGAAGTTCCTGTAGTTCCGACGTATATGAGCTCGGCGTGTGTTCAGGGGGCATGACAGTCGGTATGCGGGAATCGAGTGGTAACCGAAAGGGGGCGCCCTGTAAGCATAAAGAATGCGGCATACCCGGTTGATGCATGTTCCACGGCTCGGTAGGCCATCATAGCAAAGGGGAGTCGTTCGTCCCAGATCCTCTGGTTATGTCCGCTTGCGAAGGTTTTCAGAAGTTGGATGACGGTACTGTTATAATGGTGGCCAAAGAGGCTGCGATATTCCCGTCTGACTAATGCCACATGTGAGCCCCCAGAGAGGGAGAGAGAGAGCACGACAAGAAGTGTGCAGAATCGAAAGTCTCGGAAAAACCTAGTACGCCATTGAGTCGGCCCCTGACAGGTACGGTTGGTTCGCTCGACCTGACCGTTACCTTCTGGGTGCCATGGCGTTGTTCGGGTCTTGTGAATATCCAACATCTCGCACATTTCCCGTAATAGTCGGCTCTCAAAGTTAGTCCCACAAGGGAGCACCGAAAAGACAGATTCAATGGCTGAAAAAGGTTGTGGTCACGGAAGCGGCATCTTGCCGACGGAGGGGGGGGGGGGCAGATTCAGCCCATTTGGTAAAGTAATTAACCATTACTAGGATGTAACGGTGACCATGGGTGACTGGGAGTGGCCCTACGATGTCTAGGCCTACGCGTTGTTTCATTGTCAAAATTCCTGCAGGCGGTTGCACCATGTGTTGTAAGTGTTGCCTGGTATGCAGGCGTATGGAGTACGGGACCTAAGTCTGTTTGTTTGTTTGGAAAATCTGATCACTGTACGACTGATACAAATAAGACGCCTCACTGTTTCACCGCCACAAGCCAGGCAGGGCGTAGTAATGTAACGATCCCAGGAAACTGAATGGGTTTGTTCGACTGAGGTGGGACTTGTTTACGCGCGAACCTGGGATGAAGATGTGAAGCTCGTGAGTGAGTGAAAATGACCGGTGCCCCTTCCTTTCAACTGCCGACCCTTCCCGCAGTCCCAGAATTAGCTCTATAAGGCGTTCTATACAGGCTCTCCTGTTTCTAATTGTCTCTCATCGTGCCTCCACACAACTGGCTGAAATTATGCCCATCCAACGACTCCGGCTTCCAATCCTCTACCTGCAGTTGCAACTAGCTCTGTGCTCCCCACCGGTTAAATAGCTTGCTTGACAATAACGCTCTCTATCCAGACGCCGTAACTTGTCCATATGTACAGCACTGTTCCCCTAGATATTCTCCCCTTATTGCTCTTAGTACATGCTTAACCTTCTTCACAGACTTACCGTCTTCTATCGTACGTATGCGTTGGGACGACTTTGACAATTCCGTTCAGACCTGCCTTAGACCGTACTTACTACCGGCATTCGACGTTACGCAGTGTATACCAGCTATCTCACAACCATGACCAACAAGAGCATTACAGTTACTAATTTTACGTCGACCGCCCCCCGACCAACCAAAAGCCAGCCTGACGCCCTGGCGGAAGGCCGCCCACAAGAGTTACCCACTAACCAACGTCACGTGCTCCTTCCGTAAACAGCACTGAAAAATAAGAATGCTGACAGAACTTTTGTTTTGGCACCTGTTTTAACGTGAAAAGAATTGTCGCGTGTATGCGTGTGGGCGGCTTCCCAGTTAGTTTGGTCTTCTTCTGTTGTTGGATGCGTGGGTGGACGTCGAAATTACGAGTTGAGTACAGATAACCTTTTCGCCGGGAATCGAAAATTTGTATTCCCGGCATCTGACATTAGTCGCTCGCACGTGATTGGCCACAAAGGCTCCTGCTTGAGATTTGTAAACACATTGGCATACTCGTTTATTCTTTATAATAGCTTCCCCTTGCTGTGATTTATTCGGGAGCTTTTCAGGAGAAAAAAATTTTAGGTGTCCTCACAACCTCGCTTTTAGCTGCAGAATATTCGCCTTAGTCGACCGACTGACTGTCACAAACGACTTCAACCACGTGCCTCACGGGCTCGGCATTTGCGCAGCATCTACCGCACTCATCCCATCACTCACCCGTATCCGATGACAAGACAGTTTTGAGGAGACTGGAGGCGGACTGAAGCGCTGTGGCTAATGGAACTAGAACAGCCCTACATGACCTGAGCTACACTGACAGCTAGATTATCACGTGCTTGAGAAAGCCATCAATGGGTGAACAGGCGCTCACCAGTCGATGATGGGATTCACTCATCCCGTTCTGCCATGGGGCTCACCCTCTAGGGTACCCCTTTTCTGCAGTTACCTCTGATGAGGAGTTCAAGCCAGGATCCGAAACAACAGGCAAATAAACGTGTTCTAGCAATCGCATCTTCTACAGCTGAACTACTTCCTGGAACTCACTTGTTTGCTTCCAAAAGCACATATCATCTTCCCAGCATCCACCCTGATTTGGTGCATACAGTGGACACGGCCGAAAACGGTGGTCGAACTGTCGTTGTTAGTGTCATACAATAGTCAGGAAAATTCCACCCATCCCAACTCAGTTCCTAAATGACTTAATTGTTTTCAAACCATTTTAGGATTATGCCTTCCAGATTTACGTATAAGGGTTTTTGGGCGATTATTTAACGGTATCCAATTTAATATGAATTTCCGTATCTTCTGCAAAATATAAGGATAAAAGAGCTCACATTTGTTTTTCTCTGACAGCCAGATAAAAATGATTGCTCTTTGAATAGAAAAGACTCGGGAGCATTGTATCCACAGGCAGGAATTTCGTCTCCCTTAGAGGCGGCACGAGTTCTTTGAACAAGAACTCATGTTTTTTCATGGAAAGGCATCCTTTGGGAAAGAATGCCTTTCCATGAAAATACATTTCTTGGGATGCCTGCCTTTCGGTTTATCCGAAACAAGAACTCATGTGTCCATAAACAGAAAATCCCTGGTTGCCTCTCTGGCTGTGTAAACTACTTTCCATTTGTTGATAGTGGTTCAAGCGCTTTCTCACACTTTACTGTGCACGGTTATCCTAATTTTGACCGAGGTAAATAGCCACAGGCTTGAGTACAAGGTGTGCATTGCACAAACTGTGTGTGAACCAGTCTGGCGAGGTGGGAAAAGATTTCAACTGAAGGTTGAATTGAAAGTGCAAGTAAAATTGTTAACAGTTCACCTTA
The DNA here is from genome assembly GCA_036362985.1 of Ligula intestinalis. NCBI lineage: Eukaryota > Metazoa > Platyhelminthes > Cestoda > Diphyllobothriidea > Diphyllobothriidae > Ligula > Ligula intestinalis. The sequence goes on along the minus strand of JAYGXS010000003.1, from coordinate 372,307 downwards.
CCTGTGCGAATGGCCGTCAGAACTTATACTTAGGAGGATTCCTTTTCTTCATCGAAACCAAAAAGAAGGTTAAATATGACGGGTGGGGATTCTGTTGGTGTGTAGTCGTTCGGTGTGATCTAAATAAGTAACCATCTCCGGTCAGTTACTCGAGGCAAAAAATTAGTTGCAAACATAAAGTTGGGTATGACTGGGGGATGACGACTGATAAGCCAGAAATGGCTCTTCCAGTTTCTCTTTTCTTTGAAAAGTCGTATTGGCAAACAATTGTTTTCGGTCCTTCATCATCAGGCTGGCACATGACATAAGGAATTAAAATGGAAAGTTAATTGCAGCGTTTCTATTTTAGCGACCCCTTATTCTTAGCCATGCTTTCCTCGGACGCCGTGGGGACAAGCCTTTCATGGTCACTCTATGTCTGGCTCACGGACTCCGGCCCACTCAAGGTCGGGACTTGTCTGGCCTCACTAGCTAATCACTTCTCAAGGCGAGACCAGTGCACAAGATGCGGGGAGTTGTTTACGCTCAGTCACTCCCGGAACCGATGACCTACTGTTCGGTTGTGGTTGTCCGGACCCGGTGATGCACTTGCCGGACTGCGCCTCTGGACTCCGGCCCATTTATGGCTGGACTTCACTTGTCTGGGAGTCACTTGCATGTTACTTACATTCTACACTTGTTCCACCTTATTAAATTCTCCCTGACACTATGGCCTTCCATGCCTTATCATATTCACTAGCTGATATTCGTTGGGATACGTTCCGTCGCCTTTTATCTAGCCGGACCACATCGTATCCCACATTGTTGACCCCGACGTTCAATTAACTCCACATTCCACAATATAATCGTCAGGTTGGGGAGGAGGAAGGCGGTAAGTAGGTGGGTGAGTGTAATTTAGCATCTGGGTTTTCCCTCGTCTGCTGAATGCGGTTACCCGTGCGGGTAGGACGTTGGTTGCGATGCGCAGAGAAGACAGGGGTGATGTTCTCATGGTCAGCGGGTAAACGCCTATATTACAGCCGCGAAGCTTGCGCTTGGCTGTTCCTTGTGGCTTCATTTTGTGTGTTTTCGCATGACGTGACTTCAAGAGGTGTGGGATTTCCGCGTACAGTCGGCCGAGGGAGCCAGATTGCTTGTAACAGCGCCTTCTGACAGCATAGGGTGGGTTTTGCTAACCGGATTGCCACTGCCTCTGTTGTGGCTAACACCCGTTTGCGCAGGCCTTTGGAGTAGTGTGTCGGCGTGCGGTATGTGACCCGAAAGGCTTCTCTCGCGTCCATTTGGTGGTTTGTATCAATTAGGTGGGCGAGGATTGCGCTTGAGATCGGTCTATTCGCCCCTCTGCTGAGCCAGGCTTGTATGTGCTTGCGTATTCTCTTCTCCAGACGTCGCGTTGTTCGGCCAATATAGCCCGCTACACAGGAACAGGTGAACGAATAGATGCACATCAATGTGGCCTGAAACGATAGTCTGTCTTTACCGTCCATTCGTAGAAGAGGAGAGTTTGTGAAGAGTACGCGTAAGAATGCCGCCGGGAAGGCACTCGGGATTGTTGTCCTCAGGCGTCGTCTTACCAGTTCACTTGCTGTGTCTTCCATATGAATAGATCTTTCTTTGCGGCCGTTGCAACTGCGGCCTTTGTGACACGCTCCTTGATATTCTGAAGGATGAACCTTTCTGGATAACCGTTTTCATGGAGTGTGTTTTGTAGCTGCTGCAATTCTACTTTCACTATTTCAGGAGAGCAGGTACGGCGTATTCTGGCCTCCATTCCCTGGACTATGTTCCCCTTGACGTTAAGGGGTACTAATAAATTAAGTAAAAGACTAAGAACTAAACTATAACTAAAGTTCAGCTGCCTACAAAACTGGCCGCAGTGCGGCTGCTGGCGGATCTTGAGAGAAGGCTCCAAAGCAAAACAGACCACCTAACCGATCGGCGGACGCCCACGTACCACCGTTAATGTCACCGGTTGAAAACCGACGAGGCAACGCGTCTCTGGCTCAATGGGTTAGAGTCTTTGTACTTACTTGTACTTGTTACGGCTGTGATCATGCCTGATCTAGCCGGCCTCAATGATGTCACGAACGGTACCCCTCCATGCGTGGCGATTGGCGGCAGCGGATCTCGAAAGCTCCACACAGTCCCTTCTCCAGCGACGGAGGCCGAAGATAGAAGGTCCAAGAACTGCTTCCATGTCTTGATGGATGGTGTCTAGCCAGGTCTTCAGTTGCCCTCCTCTTCGACGTTTCCAGGTGGGCTGCGGTGCCGGATCGAGGGCAGCATAGGTAAGCTCGTGGGGCGGACGACGGAGAACGTGTCCAAACCACCTCAGTCACCTTTCTTGAATGGCCTGAGATATCCTCGTGATACGATCGCAGCAGATGCGGACTGTCTCATTTGAGATGAAGTCGCTATACTTAATTCGCAAGGTCGTCCTCAGGCACTGGTGGTCAGAGACCTCCAGTCTTCGCTCATCTTTAGCGCGCACAGCCCAGCATTCACATCCATAGAGGAGAACTGACCGGATGGATGCACGTTATACACAAATCTTCGTGGCGATGGAGATGTCACGTCGGATCCATAGGCGCTTTCGAAGGGTTGAGAAAACCCAGCGAGCAGCATCGATACGGGAGACAATGTCGTCCTTGCTCTGCCCATTCGGTAGCAGCCTCGCCCCGAGGTATTTAAAGCTGTCTACTTCTTCAAGTTGATGGCTATTAATCCTCAGGGGTGCCTTTTCCTGGTCAGGGATGCAGCTCGAGAACAACTTCGTCTTTCCGGAATTTATGGACATGCCTACCGACATAGCGATCTCATTTAACCGCGACACTACTGACTGTAGACCATCAAAGTTTGAGGCTAACAGCGCAATATCATCGGCGTAGTCAAGATCAGTAAGTCGGCGTCCGGGTGCAAGTTCAACACCGTCCTCTTCATGTAGGGCTTTGCCAAGAATCCAGTCAATGACGTAGTTAAACAGAATGGGCGAAAGGACGCAGCCCTGTCGGACACCAGACCGGATATCGAACGACTGAGAGAGATTGTTGTGGACCAGGACTCGTGCGGTGGTAGACCGATAGTAGGCCTTAATCATGGCAATGAGTTTGGTCGGCACTCCATCCAGTTCCATTATTCGCCACAGGGACTCACGATGGACGGAATCAAATGCGGCGGAAAAGTCGACGAAGCAAACGGCCGTCGGTTGCTGGTAGCTATGGCGGAATTCTAGAATGCGACTCAGTGTGAATATGTGATCCGCACATCCACGCCCAGCGCATATATTACTGGTTACTATGCAAATGCCTTCGAGTTTTCTAGACTGAGTCCCACGGTGCAGCTATCCCGTTACTCGTTGTTACCTTTCCCATTTATCAGTGCGCGCATCTTGATTACCTCGCTTTTAGCGGACAGAGTATGGGAGCTCGTGATAGTGTTTGAGTCAATGACTAAAGAGCTGGTATTTGATCCCCGAATTTTCGCCGCTTGGGGTCAGGATATGGCTGGCTGAGAACACCACTAAATGACCAACACAGTCACCATTGTACTTGCTGGTTATACCCCTCAAGAAAATATTTGGAACTCATGACATGACTGATATCAGCCCACCGGTGTGGACCCTAGATCTGAACCCATACTGAGTTCAATAAGCAGGTCAGATCAGTGACCGCCATTGTCTGGCGACAGTGATGGCGGTGGCCACACTAGTGACAGGCAGATGCAGATCAGACGCAGGATCCGCACATGGCAAAGAGCACCAAACCCGAATGTCCAGTCTCTGAGGCTGGGTAGCCAAGACAACTACCCGAAACGCACCAGACATACAATAAACCCCTACCAGTGAACGCTCCCTCTTCGCTGAATTCACCCCATGGACACCGCATTTTCACTACGATTACAGTGATTATTTGTGATCGCAAGCAAAAGGTTTGATCCACTTAGTAGGACCTGGAAACCACTGAAGCACTGGGTGCTATCTAAAATCTCTATGTGTAAATATTATTTTAACGAATAATCATGCATCTCTCGCTCACCATCAACACTGAATGGTAATTGAGAGAGAGAGATAGAGAGAGAGAGTGAGATACGCTTTATTTTGAAGGTAGAATCCAAAATTTGCAGCAAAATTTGCTCCATTCACCGAGACTGTGGCGTTCGTTGCCCGCACGATACCTGCCCTTCCTGTCGTGATCCCAATCTGTCTGGACCTCAAGGTCTTTGCGGTCGCCAGGCTTACCGCCGCGAGACATGGACCACCCACACGGTGTCCAACCAATCACAGGCCGACCTAGCCAATGAACGCTCTCACTCTGTATACTGGCCTGACTGCTCTCAAACTCGCACTTGGGCCCCGGTCAATCTTCTGGATGGTCGTGTTCTCCCAAGTTAGACTTCTTTCATCTATCCTCCGTCCTGTGTACACAATAAACTCTTCCTACTACTTTGGCCTTTAGCGACTTCTTCTCCACTAAGTAACCATAGTCTGAAGATCGCAGTTGCCGGGTTTAACTCACTTAACCCCCTGCAATAAGACCACAGTATGGATTAACAAAATACGCTGGAATCTAGAGGATTACCTAAAATGGACCTCTATTGTGAAGACAGTTACTAGGTCAATTTCAGCATCTTTACACGTGAGCTAGCTGGCTAGAAATGGCAATACAGAGCGCTGATATGCCGATGCAAGAGATATACTTGAAGTTCCAGCGCATGGAATGAGAGGAATTAGCAATCATGAAGTCAGAGTGGAGGGGATGGACAGTGTCATCAAGAATCCGATCGGCGAAATGCTTGGCCGTTTTAAAGTGTCGTTTTATTATAATATCAACTAAAAAGCATAAGAAACACTGTCAGAAAAAAGAGGGCTTTCTTTTAAAACAATGTTGGAAAAATAACCAGAGAACAGTCGAGAATGAGGGGTTCGAATGCAGATGAATGAAGGTGTGATCAGCGGATTGCTTGACCGTGTTAAAGTCTCACTGTATTATTCTAAAAGTTTTAAAAAGGCATAAGAAACACTGGCAACTGAAGAGAGCATTCGGAGGATACGTTTGAAAATCAGCACGTCTTGCTAAGCAGGGCTAGAAAAATAACCGTAGAGTAGTAGAGAATGAGAGAGCGAGAGAATGCAGACATTTTTTAATCACCAGATTAGGGCTTGAGGTGTGTGATAGGAGCGTGACCGATGGATATAGCAGAGGGGTTTATGAATTTTAATGAAGATGGTTTCAATCTGACGAGAAACTGAAAGATTACATGTCAAAGTAACACCAAGTTACCGGAAAGGGGATATCTCGTTAGGCAGTATGCCTAAGGTTTCAGAACTGGGAGAGGGCCGCAATTAGAAAACTCTAATTGCACTAACTTCTGATTATTCAGTAGAAGACCAATCGCTAACAAGGATGCTGAGACGCGGTCCAGGCCATCTTTCACAACCTGGAGATGTGTCTGACTGTTGAGAGGATGTCCAACAACCATATCACCGGCACATTTAACATGCGAACAGTCATTTATTGATCGTAAGTCGTCACTGTGGAGGTAAACGAGGTGGGAGATGGGATAGACCCTTGAAGAACTCTGCAGTCATTGGGAAGGACCATGGACTTTCATAGACGGTGGATTAATGACGAAGTTTATGAATTCTAGTGGAAGAATTTTCACTGTGAAGGGAGATTGTCAGAGTGACACCAAGGTAGGGAAAAAGAAAGACTTTTTTTAAGGTAACATCTTCAGCAAAAAATGGCTCCATTCACGGAGAGCAAGGGATAAGATAAGGTTAAAAGTCATAGAATATTCAAAGTTAAAGGTTTACACGATATCCACATGCTTTATGGAAACGGGTCGGCTTTTAAATGTCTCAATTTCCGCTTCTTCATGCGTGAGGTAGCGTGCTAGGAATGGGTGTAGATAGTGCTGATATGCCGATATACAGCAAGACATATGATGGAGGTTTTGGCACATAGTACGGGAAGACTTCATAGCCAGTACTACCTCACTAAGGATGCGATCAGCAAATTGCTCGACCGTTTTAACGTGTCGTTGCATTACACTGCCAGCTAAAAATAAAGCATGGCAAATACCGGCAGCTGAAGAGAACATTCGGAGGCTACGTTAAAAATGAACAGGTCTTTTTTTAAGTAAAGCTGGAAAAATAACTGGAGGGCAGTAAGGAACGAGGGTACTGGAAAGAGGACCACAACTCGTTGGGCAGACAGGACTTAGAGTAGCCTTGTTTTTACACCTCGTCCTCAGTTTGTGGGTGTGTGTAACAGAGCTGAATACTAACGCACACTGTGACTAAAACAAGGACGCAGTGCGGGGCAGAAGGCGCGGGCAATATCGCGCCCACCCTCCTCGGAGGGGTGGGGGGGGGGGAGGTGGGTGTGCGGCTAAAGCCTGGTGACTAAACCTCTCGCGCCCACACGCTCTCGCGTGTCCCTATTCCGCGACGCGTCGCCATGACGTCAATGCCCACCCACCGCCCGCCCGCTCTCGTGATTCTCCCATTTACCCACGTGTCCCAGAGCCAGAGCCGGCGCCGGCCGGTGGGAGAGAACGCCAAACTGGTGTGCACACGCGCCGCACCGCACCGCGTGCGCACGTGCGTCCGCCGCGAGGCACGCCCACGAGACACTTGCTGGCAGAGGCCTGGGTGGGGCGGGCCGGGCCCAGGAAACGATAATTGGAGCGTCTCATTTCTCGCTCCCTGCGCTACACAACCCCAGCCAGTGGCTGCTGCTTCCCCCCCCCCCCCCCCCCCCCCGAAGAGTTGCTTACTGCGGCAGACGCGTGCGCAAGTCTGCAATGATGTCCCCCGGAGCAAGACGTGCCTTTGTAGCGGTCTAGTATGGGAGATCTACTACAACCACTACACTAAGAGTATTCCGTAAGCGATAGGAGAAAGCAGTCGAAATGTTAGGACTAGTTTATTAGTACAAAAGGCAAGTTGCCGTGAAGGGGCCGTTTGCTTGCGAGCGATAAAAGCGTCCGTCTGGGAGCTTGTCTGAAACGGTGTGTTGTAATGCAACTGTTCTGTGTGCAAGGTAGCATTGGTGTCTTGTGTATGCGTTTGGCACTGTTCATGTGAGGGTGCGGATGTGCGTGTGGGATGTCTGATTGGTCAGGTCAAAGGCCCAGTCACGAGAACAATAACAATGGTAGGAGAAGCAGACTGGGCCGGTGAGCGCTGTCTGCAGATGTGGCCTTGACTGTGCTGTTGTTGTTGTGTCTGCTAGTTAACAAGCCTGTGAGGGCCACTCGGACGGAAGGGGAAAATGGAGACACTACAGCAGCCAGTAGGCCAAACCTGGCGGGACATTGAGACAGCTGCCACACCTTGACTGTGTGCATTTCCATATCCCCTCGTAATCTGTCGTGTTTTAATGTGGATAGACGCAGTCGGAAAAAAGCAACTAGGCTGTCTCTGTGGGATCCTAACGCACGTCAGCAAGGACAAAGCGTGAGTGCAACCAAGGCTCTAACCACTTGAGCTACGAGGCCCCGCTGAGAGCGGTGTCCATATCTCCTGAACTAAACCGGCAAGACGACAAGCTCCTGCCTCAATGGTTAGAAGGTTAACCTTCTGGTCAAAAGGTCGTGGGTTCGAGCCCTGGGCAGGACATCACTTGAGGTTGGGCACGACGGGCTGAGGGTAACAAATATGCCAGAAATAGCCATTCCGGTCTCCTCTGTCTTTATCGGCGATGCTATCTGTTCGGATCGAGTTGCCTACCCAGCGGGACATCATAGCTCTGGTAGTTGGAGCGTCGGTTGAAATCAAGTTTTGCTCTTGCTGATGTGGGTTCAAATCTCATCCAGGCCATGGTGTTCTTTTCACAGCCGGGTCTGACGAATTATCCGAATCTGCCAAAAAATTCCTAGTAATTAATTTTATCTCCGAACAGTTACGGGCTATCTCGTGTGTCTAGCGCATTATCAAGCACCATTGTCTTTACTCGGTACACAGCTTGCTCGTTTTGCAATCATTGCAGCTCACATTACAAAAAAGGTTCCCCTATAGAGTCAAGACGAAGGCACTATCTAGCCAACGATTGTGTTATGGCATGTGACACCAAGTTGGAAGTATCTTCTCGTTTCACAGCAAAACACAATTTTCCCCCACGCATTTTCCCTTCTCCATAGCCTGCTGTAATCGCATTTGCGAGTTATTTGCCCTTTACTTCATTGTCTAGTTGTAGAGCTCGAGCGCGTCGAGGCTTTAACACATTTTTAAAATACCCGAAAGCCTGCCTTCCGGGAACAGTTGATTGGCAGCTGCGGCTGTGATTGGTACAGTGCATTAGGTGTGACGGCACATGCGCGAATCTAGCTTTTGGTCCTGTGTGGCACATGTAGGTGGGCTGCTGCAGCTTTGTCAGTCACGGGTGACTGACAGGCTTAGACAGTCAGATGGTGAGGCGGACGATGAGAAATCTACTCCCACGGCAAATTGACGCGTCCCCCCTCTCCTAGCACAAATCTGAAGTGCTCACATCTATCCCAACGTGGTTTTGGAACGTTAAAAACTGGCGGAGAAATTCGGTCCTTCATAAGATTGACATACAGATTGGGAGTGCATACTGGATTTTGGCTTCCTACAGCCACCTACAGGCCATATCATAATATACCTGCTACTGGGTTTAGTAGCTATCTGTATACTTAATAAAAGTCTTGCCTGCCTTTGTGTGGACCTCCATTATCATTGGTCCCAGGGGTCAGATTAAAATGCCTTCTGCGCCTTCTGCACGCGGGCATGCGCGCCTGTCTGTATTTCGATCACGCGCGACGCGCCACCCACCTTTCGCGTGCCAGTCCGTACGTCGATCACACAGGGACAGTGCCGGTGTCACTGCATATGTGTTTGTCTCCTTTAGCATTGGTAGCAGGCAGCTCTTTCAGACTCGCGATTGACATCCGACGTGACTGGCGGTTGTGAATACGCCACGGGGCGGGTGGGCGATGGTTGGGTGGAGGAGCAAAAAGGGTGAGGCCGCTAAGATCTCGAGGACTGGGGAACACCGTCTACCTCGCTATATGCCTGAGAAAACTCAACAGGCGTTGATTTACGTTAGACTTTTGGACGCCCGGATCTATTAATTACTTCTACTTGCAACCCATCATGGCCTGAAGTTACTGATGAGCTGCTCCCCGGTCAAATGCCAAAGGATCGCCATGATTTTTTTGCGCGGGTATTCCAGCTTAAATTGAATACCATGATAAAACTCATCACAAGATTCAAAATTTTCGGTGACGTTCAGTGTCATATGTACACTGTAGAGTGGCAAAAGAGAGGACTGCCTCATGCTCACATTTTGGTCTGGCTAAAGGAAAAACTGCACTCTTTTGATGTCTACAAATTCATATGCGCAGAGTTGCCTTACCGGTCCGTTGACCTTGTTCTGCTTGAAACGATCAAAACTCAAATGGTGCATGACCCATGCGGTCAGATAAATCCCAACAGTCCTTGCATGAAGGATGGTAAATGTACCAGGAGATATCCCAAGCGATTCCTAGGTGCAACTCAGACTGATGGCAATGGTCACCCTCTCTACAGAAGGCGACAACCTGAGATTGGTGGAGTCGAAGCAGTTATTAATGATAGGCGAACTGATGGGGTTGTAATTGATAACCATTGGATTGTACCATATTGTCCCCTACTGTCAAAAGTATTAAACGCCCTCATCAATGTTGAATTTTGCAACTCAGCGAAGTCCATCAAGTACGTCTGCAAGTACATCAACAAAGGTTCTGCTCCCCTTCACGCAGTTTCATCACTGACAACGCCACATGTTCTGCATCACAGCAACGTACAAAGAGGGAGTTCAGAGGTACTTACCTATATTTCCCTAATAAAACTGAACTAAACATAGCTATTTTAAGAGGTTCTCGTGTAAGGTTTGTCTACATAAGGAGCAGCAACATGCAAGGAAGGCCAAGGCGAAGCCGGGCTTCCGCGCTAATGGTTACTAGAATTAGCACTTTAGCCTAAGCAATTACTAACAGCAGCATTATCTTAGTCCTCGTAATCCAAACCCTAGTTGAAACGGACACAGACAGGGAGGATAGAGTTGAGAGGGCGAAAAACATAGCAAGACCCGATGTTCTCAGGGTCTCAAACCTGCATTTACTCGAAATAACATAAAGTAAATTTCCCATTCCTTGCTGAGGACAAAGGAGGTATGAGCTCTAGCGTTGATTTTCTACTTAGCGTCATCTATAACAAATGTTAGCGTCAGAAATAGTACCAATACTCCTAAGACTCGGCTACATTGATAGTCAGTAATAGTAGAAACAGTAGTAACCGTATCAGTCTTGGTCTCATTGGGCCTGTATTCACACCTACTAAGGATGAGCTTAGGGTAGATAGTACAGAAGTACCAGCGCAAAGGGCTACTGTCACTTAAGACTAAGTTAGGCGGTGTTTCGGCTTGCATTTGATAAAGCAGCCCACGCCGGACCCCGTATAGTCTTCGAGATTCCGGGAGAAGGTGAAGAATGCGGAGCCGCTAACTACGTCCTCTATCACTTTAAAGCTAACACCTGAGACTGTCACCTATTGTACCAGCCTGTTGCTGCAATTGGTGGCCTTTATCGAAATCGATGGTCGACTTACTGACTGGCATAGGATTGACAAGCAGGCTGCAAGGACTTTTCTTCAGTGCCGTGTTTGTGGCTGTCCCTCGCATGCACGCTCCGAGCAGTATTCCTAGGAGCCTATACACGCAGCAGGGTACAGGGAACATGTGTGGCGCGCATAGGCGAGCTGCTTAGGCTTAGCGGCTACTATGGGCGTACACACGTCCGGTCGGCGTGACCGCATCTTAAAAGCATAACTAGCTGATCAAGGTAGCAAAAGTCGGAATTCTGGGACAAGAATCAGAAATCATGTTATGCTCAGCGGACTCAATTTATTTGTTCGCTGACGTTGCGGACAGGTGGGCCGTTTCTCCTTTGTAAAAGCCTGAACTGACTTTATCGATCAGCAATTTGAAGTTGTGGCTGTACGTGTCGGCCGTGGGCTGATCGATTATTGTTTTTTCGTTGTTTGGTCCCTCGTGTGGATTTTGGCCTAGCTTGACGGCAGTTAGAATAGCGTCTCGTCTCCACCATAGAAGATGCTGCTAATCCTGCTTCCTCCTCTGGGGGTTTCGTTACAGGGCCGTCTTCGCTTCCAATTACTAAGGAGGAGGAGGAAGAAGAAAAGACACAAGGCGAAAATGTGCAGGTTCATTAATTTCACCATGCTCTCACTTCACGTTAGAATGACGAATGAGGGGCTAGTATTATCAGTGAATTCCGTAGTGCCCTTCATCTACGTCCGGGTATAACCTCCGTTTACAGCGTTAACTATCGATTTAGGCCTGAAGTTATTCTCCGAAGCTGGAAATCGGATTTCGGAGATTCAATCTTAAGTTTCACGCATGCGCTATTATCGTTATTGCTCAATCTTCAGATTCATCACTTTTCGCTCCACCCTCTGGATCGCTCCTGCTCGCCCTTGCCTTTCTTAAATACTAATAGGACAAACAAGTTGTTGTAACCGGCGTTTTTTTGAAATTTCGGACTCGAGCCCTGTGATCTGCTTAATTTTTCTAAAAGCGTGGTTTGTGCATTACCCGTATTAAAGTAGCAAGCGGCCTGCTCAGGAGGGTCGTGCGGATAAGAGAACTCAGCTCAACTCGGGTTCAACAAACGGTAACACTGATTAGCTTTCCTACCGTTTTTCAACCGGCGACTACGCTGGTCAGACCACCGGCAAGCTCATCTCCCGGCATAAAAGCACAAGCAACTTGTGCGCAGGAATGACTCACTGTTCCCCGCGATACCCACATCCTGGAAGCAGGCAAGGCATTTTATTTCGCGTACACTTGGATAATGGCAAGGACCGAAAATGAGGACAGACTGAGAGCTACCTGAAGCCCGGACCGACGATCACAGTACCATAAATTGTTCTGTTCTGTTCTGTCTCCCCCGCCCACAACACGACCACCGCAACCTAACTGCCAGATGGGGTGATCCGGTTTCTGGCCAGGGAACTGCGATGAGACACTGCAAAATTAAGTTTTTTGTCCGGCGCTGGACTGCAGTAGGCGTCCAGGAGCTCATACCAGTAGTGTCAGCAAATCGAATCCTCAACTCCATTCTGCTTCAAAGATGGGATTAATTCAGGTTGTCTGAAAGCTGTTTCAAAAAGTCACGGAGATTCATCGAAAGTACTAAGCATTAGTAAAAACGAAGCCTGATCGAGCACTGGAACAGTCTGTTTATTGTCCGGAGCTTTCAAACTCGCGCAGGAGTTCATCTTCTTAGGTAACAAAAACACAAAAAGGGAGCAACCAAAGAGGGTTTAAACCAATCAAGAATCTGTGACACACGTCCGAAGGTGACTGCGCTAAGTCGATTGATTAAGTCCCTATCCGTGGACCAGGCTTCAATGCATTCTCAGGACTTTTTTTTCCACAGCGCGAACGAGTATCTTGATGGCTGCGAAGTCGAACTCATGGTCTGTTTCATAGATGCAAGCAGCAGCTTGCGATAGTTTGTCGCCCCATCGTACAGCGGGCATACGCTCATGTATGTGTCGAGGATTGATTGAAGCTCAGGTGGGAACTCAATTAATTGATGAATCGATTTGGCGCTGGTGGACAGGGCTGTACGCAGTCCCTTTCAGATGTGTGTCACTGACCGCTCATTGGTTTATACCTCCTATAATTGCCTTTTTTGTTGGTGCTGTTACCTCCGATGATGAACTCCTGTAAGAGCTTGGAAGCTCAGGACAATAAACAAACTGTTTCAGTGCTCAATTAGCCTTATCTTTACTTGTGCAAACAACTGGAATGCAAAGTTTCCCACTTAGATATATAGTCCCACCTAGTCTTAACTGCCAAGAACTACCTCTTTAGATCATTTGGGCAAGCTTAGATTAATCCCCTTTCCCATTTGCTCATTGCGCGTCACATTCCTTCCAAGTATTACACTTAGGGTTAGGGGTAAGATTGGAAGTTTGAGTTAGAGCTAGGATTAAGCTCAGGAGTTGCCGAGTTCACTTTATCATCGGTCTTGGCCACCATGAGAGCTGACTTTAACGGCATACGCTTCTTACTTTCTCCTCTGGTGAGATTATTCATCATAAGTTGGGTCAGTTCGTCTGGACTACCTGACCAATACTGTCGGTTTTCACTTTCTCCCGCCTGTTTACAGCTCTTAATCTTTCTGTATTTCAAATTTTGCACTTTTTTACGTTTCACTGCTGTAATTAAACAAGCTAAGGACGCTGGTATACTTTTTTCGATTTTTACTTTTCAAAGACCGCTTTATGTTAGTTTCATTCACTGCAATCTCAAATTTATTCGGTGCCGTCTCTATCTTCTTTCCAGTTCGACATACTCTCGTGATCTGAGTCTGCGCATGACTCAGACTATGCTACCACTACCTATGATTAAGGATTCCCGACGGAATCTGAAACTTCAGGATAATAAAGCTCCTATTCCAGTGGTCGCGTCTTCTTCTTCTATACTCTCGTGGATCAGCAGAACACCGAGAGGTAATCGGGATCTGTAAAGAGGTTAATTGCGACCCTCCTTCTGAGGAATTGCCTCTGTGATAACGATTCACCATCGGCAGGCTGGACTGCGACATGGATTCAGGTAGTCGATTCTGTCTCGCAGCAAGAGGTTTCCTGGTCCTGAATTTCCTACAAGGTGATCTGAGGAACAGGCTGATTGCTGCATTGGCTCAACTCGCTTGTGTTTTTGGCCTCCCTTATGTTCAACACACTTTCCGGGGGTCTAAATTCCTAAACCAAATATACCTTCATAAGGACGACTGTAGACGCATACACACGCACTCCCGTGGTCGGAACTCATTGTTGCGATCACTTTGTGAACTTTGTCCCTCACCGGCCCTGCCACCCCTAACCCGCACAAGTAATCGCTAGGCAGAAAGGACTCGTTGATTTTGTTGCCAACGTACACGAATGGCTGATCGCATTTTTTGTCGACACAAGCGAAAAACCGAGTTTGAGGAAGTAGCTGAAAAACAGTAGATTCGATCGCTGGAGCATGAGCTTTATTCGCTGGACATTTTGGTTTCATGTTTGCACTCATCATCAGAGGCAGCAAAGGGAGTTACCGCTGCCTTCAGGGTGGCCTCGTCACTGTATGAGTTAGAGTACAAGAGACGTGTGAAATATATATTAAACTTTATCGCTTTTCTCCACGCTTTTCCTGGCCGAACAAGGTAGACTTGATCGCTGGGACAAGAGCCGGTGGCCGAACGATCATCACACCAACCTCTAACACGGGTGATTAAAGTTCATCAGATAATGGTCCACATGCCGGCCATCAAGCTTTTCGCGCTCCAGAAGGCCGTCCTGATCGATGAAGGGGAAGCAGTTAACTGTCATTGGTATGAAGTAGCTTAGAGATTGCACCCTATAAATACTTAAATTCACTGTGTATGAATTACCTGCATTCGATGCTGTCTCCAAAGATAGGTTCGAGGTGGAATCAGAAACATCGGGCTAATATAATTCTTGTCTCAACTATAGAATCTACCTCTTCTTCTTCTTCTTCTTCTTCTTCTTCTTCTTCTTCTTCTTCTTC
>JAYGXS010000003.1:330513-357265 GCA_036362985.1 Ligula intestinalis | reverse complement strand
CTTCTTCTTCTTCTTCTTCTTCTTCTTCTTCTTCTTCTTCTTCTTCTCCGCCCTATCCATCCTCACCCTTATCTCACGGGTGCGGGCTTTTCAAAATGAGCCACCATTTCTTTTTCCCCCTCCATTCGCATGCAAGTTTTCTTATGTGCACGTCGGTTGGCATACTTCTCCCATTATAAACTGATTTTTCTCCCTTGTTGTTTACTTGAACTACAATGAGGTCATGAGTGTCCGAGGTCACAACGCTAGCGCTATTTTGAAAGCAGTCCAATTTGGTCGATATTTGACGACTTTTCCAAGGACATTTATCCACGATGGCGAAAATTGCAGTCATTGGCGATTATGGACTACCTTTGATTTCTCGGTGTTGTGCATTCTTGCACCTCATTTTATTCCTTGTGATTAGAGGACGTTTTCGCTGAAAATGTTTGAATGATATCTTCAATGTAAAGTGTATCCTTCTGTTTCTCTTCCTCCTCCTCCTCCTACTCCTCCTCATCATCATCGTAATCATCATCGACAGTTCCCCGTCGATTTCGACTATGCTCCAACAAGCCGCAGCAAACGCTGAAGCAAGTCGAGGCAGACACTAAGGCAAGTTGCACGAATGCTACAGCAAGCTGAAGCAACGCAGTGAACTACTGCGAATGAAAACAAAAGTTAGAGCAGTCTCGCGGGGAATCTACCCACTCGTTCGCCGCTCCCACCTCCGTTTCCGGTGTAAAGACAAAGTCAATAAGGCCGGGGATGAGGGAGGGTGTAGGTGGCTGGCGCGATAGTCACTCAACACGCGCACACTTGACTCAGCACATCATCATTATCGTCAGCAACAGCAGCAGAAGCAGCACCAGGGATGGAAGTAACAGCTCCGATATCACTAGCATCCTTATTACTGACACCATCCTCTCGTCAGCCATCTTCTACTTCGGACAACTCAAAGTCCATTTCCCTTCTTCCTTTGAACTTTATTCCCCCTCTAGCTACTGGAAATTGACACCCATCGATGTCGATAGCGCAAAAGTATGCGCAACTTCGGGCCCAAATGACTCTGTCAGTCGAACACACACGGACTAAACCTGCCACTAATTATGATTGATTAGAGGTGAGGCGTAATCACAGGCGAGGCCCATCGCGGCCCCTGCAGGATTCGACGTTCGTGTGCATACATAGGGACCTAATTAGGGCGAAGACAACTCAGCGCCGATTAATAATTAGGGAGACACACATGCGCACAGGCATGCGAGCGAATCTGCATATTTGGCCTAAGCGCCGTCACGGACACATTCCAGAATGGCCCCCTACTTATGCGGTTGGCGATGAACGAGCCCCCCCCCCCCCGAAGGTGACACGACACAAAAGAGCGAGGCGTAATGCGAGTGAGGAATTTTAATTGTGCGAACCCGCACACACACAGACACAAAGGACAGTTTGACCGTCGGTCTTGACTATGTCCACTGCAGGGGTTAAAATGAGTCAAACCCAGCAACTGCAATCTTCAGACCGTGGTTACTAAGTGCAGAAGAGAAGTCTGTGAAGGCCAGCGTAGAGGGAAGAGTACATTGTGCACACAAAGGAACGGAGAATAGATGTGGGAAGTCTGACTTGGCGAGCCTACAACCGGCAGGAGAGCCAGCCGCAGTCCAAGTGAGGTCTTAGCAGCAATCCGGCCAGAAGACAGAGAGAGTGCATCCATTGGGTAGGTCGGTCTGGAGATTTTGGGCAACGAAGCAGCTTGCTTCGGGAACGCGTGCAAGCTTGCTATTCGTCGCTTGGCTCAGACCACGTCGATGCGGGAACTGTGACTGGCTGACCGAGACGTCGAAAATCTCGTCGGTGAGCCTTTGGGCAAGTGCACTTCGACGCGAGCTAGTCGGCCAGGCAAGACCCACTACAGTTCAGCCAGCTGAAGACAAACGCGGTGAATCGCACGTGGATCGATTTTGAGTGCCAATAGACTTTTTTTGAAGACGAAGAATGCTATATTGAGGATTTTGCAAACCTGAATTTTCAGCAAAACTGGCTCCATTCACGGAGAGCAGATGGTAAAGTAA
Source organism: Ligula intestinalis (assembly GCA_036362985.1). Lineage (NCBI taxonomy): Eukaryota > Metazoa > Platyhelminthes > Cestoda > Diphyllobothriidea > Diphyllobothriidae > Ligula > Ligula intestinalis. Next base: position 355,214 of record JAYGXS010000003.1, on the reverse strand, counting down.
ATAAAGGATCATTTTTAAAAGTACTTAGGTAAAAGATCATGTAATACTCACAAGTCAAGTTCTTCACGACATTCACCTCAACTATATAGTTGATGTGAAGGAAGAAGGAAGGTAACTTAAGAAGAGCAATCCATCTATGCTCAACCAGAGAAAAATCGAGTTAATTTTATAGAATTTTGAATAGGAAAGCATAAGTTTCAACAGTAAATGATATAAGTTTTCCAAAATTTAAGAAAATGGTGGGGATGGGCGTAACGTCTTTAAAATCGCACTTTGCAATTTAAGGAAGGTTCTGACGAGGAAGAAGAAGAAGAATGCTATATTGAGGATTATTCAAACCTGAATTTTCAGCAAAAATGGTTCCATTCATGGAGAGCAGATGGTAAGGTAAATAAAGGGTCATTTTTAAAGGACAAAGGTTAAAGGTCATGTAATACTCACAAGTCAAGTATCTTACGACATTCACATCAACTATGGAGACAAATCGGCTTTCAACTTCTCCATTTCTGCTTCTTCACACGCTTTTTTCTTCGTGTTGTCTACAGCGTTTAACTTTCAGCTTTATCGAATGCCTCTTGGCCGTGTACAGTGACCTTGCCGGTTTTTATCGATTTTTTCTGTATGAATTCAGTTGTGTGTTTTCTCTAACGTTCATTCCCGTTATGCAATGAGGGGTGGCAACTGAAGAGCCCTCTCGAAATTTATGGATCCATTAAATTTTGCTGTTTATGCAGTGTTCAAATTTTCACCAGGGAAAAGAAGCTTTACACTACGGAGAATTGTCGATGTTGGTGTTGTTTGTGAATTGCTAATGCGACTGATTGGCCGCATTTGACAAATATTGGGATGGTGATATGTTGTAGATAAAATAACTTGTTTTCGTGCATTTAAAAAGGTAGCAGTGTGCTGTAGATATGACCCCATGATCACAAATGCAGACAAACAAAGCAGAGGATTAGAGAGGATGGTACAGGATAATAAATTCCCCCGTGAATGGAGAGCAAAAAAAATTGGTGGCTCAAATTCGAAAGCCGCGCCAAATTGCACAGCCGCTACCACACTCTGTCTACTCTCACTCAACTGGGTCTGGGGTCCAGGCGAGTCAAGAAGACTGGACGCGAGATCGGGCACAGGGGACTGGGGCAGCCGAAGTCGCCCCTATGCGAGCCACTACGCCTTCTCTCCCCCCTCCCACCATGTTGGGTATTCTTTGTGGTAGCCCAATCCGAATAACGCCAGAAGACAGTTACTGTTGGGGAATTAAAAGCAGGCATCCTTAACAATTAACCACGAATGAATGTGGGTGTTTCACCAATCTAGTCAAGGAACAATTAAGTTCCGCTATGCCAAGGAGCCCGCAACGCAAACCCTCAAGACCGTCACATAGTGACTAAGTTGATATGATGAAGTGGATCCGACAAAGCAAAGGGAGACCGGAATGGCCATTTCTGGCTTATTAGCCGTCATCAGCCAGTCATATCCAATCTCGATGGTTGGCACCCCCGAGATCTGAACCCGGGACCTTCGGTCATTGTGTTCCTTGACTAGATCGGTGAAACACCTGCATTCATTCATCATATTCCCGATCACAACCGACAAAGCAGGGAACCCGCGGACTAGAGGTAGTGTCTTGAACACAATGACCGAAGGTCCCGGGTTAAGATCTCGGGGGTGCCAACCCTCGAGATTGGGTATGACTGGCTGATGACGGCTAATAAGCCAGAAATGGCCATTCCGGTCTCCCTTTGCTTTGTTGTATCCACTTCACAATTAACTATAGCGGAGCGAACGATATACAAAGAAGTGCAATGGGTGCACACAATCTACAGATGTCGATTAGGTTTCGAAGCCGACGAAGAAAAGGCAGACGGGAAGTGTTACGTCTGATTGGTAAACCATTGTCCGTACCGCGAAACAGGACCAGAAAGATCAGGACTCAGGGACAACATCCATAATGATCGAGGATAGGATCAGCCTCTTTCGGAGTGCACGCTAATCGATCAGATGAATATTTATCAGGTTGATTGATGACTGAACACCATGATGCACAATAGTATAGTTTTCTTGGAAGCTGTAACCGGTCGAATAATGGTTCTCTATGTTGGTGAGGTAACTCGTGAAATTAAAGTAAGATCTCCGTTAGAAAATATCGGTGGCCGATGACAGCTTATTGGCGCCAGAACGTCCAATTTTAATTTCAGCCTGTATACTCAGAGGAGTGAAGCTGTCCGGGCGAAATTGGACTACCTTATGAAATGATGCAAAAGAAGTGTTGCATGGAGCAGATGTGGACTCGATCCTGATAATTTATGCCACTCAACTTCAACACTATTACCTCACCGGATTTTCAAATTGATAAACGATGCTGTTGTCGAAGGAGAAAGAGAGGTTACGTGTGCACAACTTGCCTTCACTTAAATCCACTCGATACACACTTGAATTGTTGCGCTACTGTAGGGGCACGGATCAGGAAATTGATAGCCGATTAAATCTACGATTGTAGGGACAGAGTTATATTGAGACATCAAGGTGGCTTCTATATCAATGCGTGATGTGAGAAAACGGTATTTTCACACGCAACTGACGAGAGTAAAATTTCTAGTCAAACGCTACATTCCAGTTTCGCGCCGGTGATGAGGAATCAACGTAGTCCCCACGGCTATGCTAGGAAGGAGATATACGTTTGAGGCAGTTGCGACTCAAAGCTTCCTTAGTATAATAGAATTAAAGTTATAAATGCTACCTACGTAGAGGGGCTGATGGGGATTACATATTCCAAGTCTTCCTTTTCAATTGCTGGTTTTTTTTACTGTTCTGCGTGTTTTTAATAAATCTCTAGTGTTGCGGGAGGCAGACATTGCAGTAATAGCCCTGAGCATTGCGTTTCCGGATCGATGGTTTCAAAATTTTGTGTATTTTTCTCATTGGAATCAAGCACCTAGAATTCGCAGATTCAGTCAATGTCATTTCTAGCTTTTTCATGGCTGGTAAGTTGTATGTATAACTTTTAGTGTTAATTTGTTAATAATTATAATAAGTAGAAATACTTTCATAAAAGCAATGCTTGACCTATTGTATTCAATAATATTGCATGCATTATTATTGCATATTTAGGCTCGAAAAATAAAACGGATAATTACTGAGCGTATGATTTTATTTATGTACTGTAAGATTACGCAGTCATAATTCTAACAGCAGCACAATTTACAGCAAAGTATGAAACTGTATATGTCTTCGTTAAAAGACAAAACGAAGTCTTATACGGTATCATTTCATTTCGCGTGTTCAACTTTTCATGACACAGTAAGAGGGTACTGTAAATACGCGGCTGTAGCTCACAATTTCAACATCAATGAATGTACGTACGCTAAATCCAAAAGAAGGAAGCGGCATTAGGCGTACCGTTTGATCAAGGGTCCGTCAAACCCCTGAAAGCATATCCAACAGATATTTTGCTGGCAAAGACAAGGGAGACTGGAATGGCCAGTATGGTATGGCGGACGGCCACAATACCCTTTCGTTCTTCAACGCCATAGCCCCTACCGGCATCAGTCTTTGCAAGCAGCTGTTTCCACTTGCTGACTTGCAGACCACTTGATCAGTATTCAGTCGCACACACATGCGCGTGACCCACTAGTCGCAGTTCCTCTTGGGCCACTTCAACATGCCACCCCGCGGCCACGCGGCCGGGGACCTCTACAGTCGGCACTCCTTTCGGACAATTGCAATACATCAATAGCAAACCACTTGAACTCGCTTCACAGTCAGGTAGAAGCAGCTATCATCGCCCCACGGGGCACAGCGAACACTTGCAGCCACTCTCGGGCACGACTGAACGCGGTAAACGCCAGCCCTGGCTTCGCCAGTGGCCACTGCTGTCCTGAGACTACAACTCAGGCTCCTGTGCACACTAAAGGCCTCACTCTGGTGACACTTGTATTTTACCTATAACCTGAGATTCGGCCTGATGATTTTAGTGATCCGAGTTCAACCACGAATTAGACGCTACACTGGCTTAGTAGCCGTTGTCAGCCAATCATACCCACGCCTAAATGGTGCCCCAAGTAAGCCTCGAGCTCGCGACCTTTTTGATCAGAGTCAAACTCCCTAATAATTGAGCCACGAGCTCGTGGTCTCGTCGGTTTAGGTCACAGGATATTGACACTCAGATGAATTTTCGACTGACTGCTAACAGAACTCATCTGTCCCCCTCTGCCTTCTGCCTCGACAGAGGTCCTGACAGCCGTACCAGCTGGCAGTATGGACAGATATTATTGTCGATTCCAGGGTTGGGTGGTTGACTCTCATCAAAAAGGTCGCGAATTAAGGCTCGGGTGGGGCACCACTTGGGTCTGGGTATGACCGCCTAACGATGGATAAAAAGCCAGAAATCGCCATTCCAGGCACACTTTTCTTTGCCGGAAGTAATAACAGTCTATTCCATCGGCTTTTAGGCCTGTCAGGGTGGAACAGATGAGTTCCGTTAGCGGTCAGGTGAACGTTCATCAACGAGTGTCTCCACCGTTAGGAATAAATAGATTGTTAGGAGGAAATTGACAGTGGCATTGTGGATCAACGATTGCAGGAAAAATGCAGCCCTGTAGATGCGAACATTGTAAGAAAAAAGGCACGAAGCCTGTGCCAACAGTTTTCAACGGAAGACGGAAGAAGAACCACAAGCAGTAACATAAAGGGATCCTGAAGACTTTGCTGTCGTTCAACCATTTTCAAAAAAACTGTTCCATTCAGGATATTGGCATAAAATATTTAGTCTCTCCCCCCCGGAATAATTCGTCTAAATGTCTATTTGCCACCCTGAAACATACGTCAGAGCTCTAAAAGCGTCGCTGTTTATAGTTGAGGGGTTCATCGGTCCCAGAATTAAAAAGCGGTCCGTTTTTCTTTCAACAGGCTCTCCTGCTGGGCTATTGGTTGATTTCATTCTCGACCCAGTAGAAGATTATTGCACTCCGTTGCTGAATCTCCCTTGCTCGTCTGCGATCCAGTGGCGTGAATAAGCGGCCATTCAGACTGAGAGTTACTGGGGTTTGCTTAATAAATAGTTGTTTATAAGGGGCTCTGTAAGTACTACACTCGTCCTCTTAGACTCGAAAAGGTCTTCTGAAGGATGTTTAGTGACAGTAAACAGCTTTTTTGTTTTACTCGGTTAAAATATGCTTTGTAATTATCTTGACACAACTTTTAATAAGACGCTGATAAACATGTTGCAAACGATTTTTTTCTTTTTTTACTAGTTTGTAACTGTTGGGATACTTCTAGCTGAGGTTCCTGGATGATGGCCTGGATAGGCTACTTCGCATCCCACAGACATGCCGTTATTCGGCATCGGGTCTGACGTGCCCGAGTAGACTCATACGTCGACATGTCGGCTGTAATTTTCGTGTGGTTATTTGAAGGAACTCCTCACCGGCAGACCACTTTCTCGTTTGTGCAGGCTGTTCAATCAGCCTAGTCTTCATGATTTCTGAATGTAACAGTCAACTACCCAAATAAACAGGGTGTTTGCTTAGGAGGCGCTTTTCTGCAATGCGTACAAGCTACTATTTGCTTATAGCAGTTTACTGATTCAATTTATCGGTAATTCGGTTAGCCGTGGTCAACGGTAACTTTAAAAATGATTAAAGTCTTAACGGAGGTAAACTAAAAGCCGGATTCCCATAATGCTCTCGAATGTGAAAGGGCGTGTGTAGGAATCTCTTGGTAGTTTTATATGAAGACAAGCAGTATCGGTAAAATGATAGCCATAAATCCAAAAATATGTTCACAATCACATTTTGGGGAAATGTGGGAACCCTTGAGGTAAGTCCTTCGTCTGATACGCGTGACTGGCGCGATGCGAGGCGGAATGTCAGCAACATTTTTGACCACAGTACCACAGACTAAATAAATCCTGAACCAAGGAGGGATCCGCGTGATACTGATCCTGTGGCACACCTCTTACCGAATAAACTCCGACGGCAAATCCATTCATCGTCTGTGGTACTCATTTTCAACACAAACTCGCTACCATTACACGGAATGGAACCCCAATTAGTTAATCATGGATTTCAAAGGGGTAGAAATCGATAAAACTCCACCATTAGACAAGTTTTTTTCTTCAACTTCTACTCGAAAGCAGTAAATGTTCACAGAAAAACTGCTAATTGCAGTAGTGCAGACATAGTAACGACGAGCGACGACTTAGGAGATGCTAAGGCTTTTTGGAGCCCCACAATCTGTATCATTATTCAGCTATAGCAAAATAAACTCGGTCGGGCTTTTGGGATCTAAATGGTAGACCTAAGCGATATTTAGGCAACTGCGGTTATTGGCAGGGGAATAGAGCCCGCTTACGAACAGAGTCGACGTAATGTCAGAAGATAAATGTAAGCAGGATGTTATTTCTAGTTGTGTGAATTCAGGCAAAGTTACACTAGTCGAAGCAAACCCTGAACGGCGCTCTAGTACCGTCTGTAAGTTAGCGCACCGGCAGTGAGTCACACTTTACCTAGCCACGCCTAAAGGCGACAGCCTGGTCACGGGCCGGCAGAAACCGGCGCAGATGCGAACACACCAACAAGCCGCGCGGATGACTGACAGGCCGAGCTGAGAATTTTGACTGCCTTCTCGTCCTGGCGTTATGATTGGTTTATGGTGCCAGTCATTCAGCCAATCGAATATCAGTATGCAGTTCTGACTACGACGACACAGGCAACTGTATATTTTCTGAAAACTGATTGGTAGAGAGGTCTAGTCTTCGCCTGAATTTGAGGCGACGCGCGCTAACCTATGTCATGCATGCGGACGCGCGGGGTGTCTGTAGTCCTCTAGAAAGTGCAGTTATGCGCTTTTGTTCGTAGATCTCTGACGCGCCTTTACGGGAGGCATACCATCCAACGACTTCATGTATAGGTGACCTTCACCATATAAAAGCATTAAAACATGCCGAGCGCAACTAATGACAGCTTCACTGAAGACTTGTTGAACGATCAGATGCTGGCCTTCATGAACAATGTAGATTACGGTAACCTTTCTAGTAGAGGATCTACAAACGGAATTAACACGATCGGACTCCCCGCTAGCACTCAAAAGGCCCTTTCGCTGGATAAGAACGGTGCTCTATCTCTTTCTAAAGGTCACCCTGGTGCCCCGGTTACCTGTAACTCTCCGACTCACCACATGTCCTCGGGGTTCGCTGCGCTGGCCTCACCTGGCATAATGAACAAATATGCTCCTGGAACGTTGGGTCATATGTTTTCAAACCCTAATAGCACAAAGCCAATGGACGATTATCACAGTCTACAGAACTCTCCTTTCTACAATCATTACCCCGTGAACATGAATTTTCATCCGGTAAAGCGACAAAATTCTCCTGGCAACGGTGTCCTCCTATCTTGCCAGAGCAATGGAGTTAATCCTAGAGACAATGGTAACATAACTTCCGAATGTCAGATTCCTCCACCTCGACAACCTCCTCAAAGAGAGCTCTTTCCACACGCGTTTCCTCGATGTGATCCAAGTATGGCCAACGCAATAGCTCTTAACTCAGGTTCAGGTCTCCTTATGCAGGATCGACTACAATATTACGTTTTCGCACAGAAACAAGGTTTTATTGTTGGACCCGAGCTAGACAGAATAAAAGAGAATTCTCGACGTTCCACAAGCCATTCATACGGGCGGATTTCAGCTCACTTTCGCAACCGTTATGGAGAGACCGAAGCCAAGACCAAAGCGTCTTACATGCAACTTGGAGTCCGAGTCCCCAGTAAGGATCACGTATCGGAAATTGTTGGGAAAGGAGGTACGTTATTTCTTTCGCGTCACTGTGACACGTTATTTGATTGCTGTAGCTTTTATTTGATGAACAATCAGTATAATAATCAGCCTCTGAACTGGGTGCCCCACGAACCACATTTATGATTTCGCGGCTTTTTGCTTCACATTTTAACTTCACACACCTAAAAATTAAATCATGAATATTTTGGAGCATCCATGTTGAATGAAACAATCGTGGGAAAATGTCAGTGACTAAACACATAAACGCTATACGGCACTGGGAGGAATCCTTGTACGATGTTTATGATACCGCATTTGAGTTTTATATCACCAACTACCGGTGCCGCTAGTCGGTCTACCGTTCTCGAAGAGGTTCATATTCACCCTCAAACGTATTCTACGCCTAAATGTGGCTACATACGCACTCCTGAATCAGTCAGCCGGCTCCATGTTGTGGGTTCACTGCACCACGGGTGATGAACTTCCACTGGAGCCAGTCTGCGACAGAATTCCGAGCCTATTTGATGGAATTTACTTTAGCTACGAATACCTAGGGATTATAAGTGCGTTGCAGGTCGGCCTCCATGTCATAACAGCCAAGCAGATTGGGATTCAGTTGACGTGATGTTACCAAAGATTTCGTTTTTAGGCCAGTGTGGTCAAACTATGCCACTTAACGAAGAAGTAGAGCATACTTGACTGGCTGTTTCAGACCAAACTGAGTAGTCAGGATCGCCATAGGGAACATGTGCTCATCTGCATACCTGTTTTGCCTTTTCTGCTGGTAGCTGTGACAGATTTCTCTTGATCGCTTTGTTTTTGATTCAGTCATGCCTCATACTGCATGTACACCACGACACTCATGCTTGACCTCACCTGGAGCGGGTCGACGATGTACGCGTGAGTGAAGTTAAGTCAATTACGACAACCACACAGGTTGACGCTTGTAGAACCACATATTCCTTTGTGCATCTTAGCGAGGAAGTCATTGGAGATTGCTTCTCGGTGACAGTCTACTCATATGTAAGTTTGTTAGTCCTGGTATAGGTGTAGTGCCCCAGCTGCACTATCTTAGATGGACATTTTATGCTTTTCACCCTTCAGCGGCCAGTCAGCCTTAATGTCTTTCACGATACTTATCTTTACACTACAGGCTGTTTAAGCTAGGCACAGGACTATAACTCCACTTCCAGGTAGCTGTACCCGAACCGTTTTAGTCATATTCACTGGATAATTTAATATATCCACACGATATGGTTTCAGCGTGTGTGGGCCATGCCAGGCTAGGCAGTATACTTGACTCACAGGATAGTTGTTATGTAGTGGTGTTTGAATATCTTCAGCTACCTGTCTGGACGAATGTCTGTGGTAATTGGGATGTGGCGGCGGTCCCTTAGATACCTTACCAGAATAAAAAACTCCTGTTATTAGCAGTAATTGTTGTCCCTGCTCTTTCCGTTTATTCATAACCTGGCCCCACAGTTTTCAAAGCTGAACGTGCGCTAAATTTGTTAAACTCTTATCAGTGGGAGTATCTTATGGTCAGAGAGAGCAGTTCTGTAATACGTCGGTTATTGCACTGTTTATGAATGTACTAACCGCCTTTATGCTTGGCCGGTCCTTTACGTTTATGAACGCGGGTATTTTCGCCTTAAAGACGAGCGAAAGTTTGGGTCTTTGGATTCTGTTTTCTGTGAATCGTTTTTCGAGTTAAGTGCCCACACGAGTAAAGCAGTCGAAACTCGCAACAACATCACAAGCCATGCATTGCCCGCTACGCAAGTTCAGTGCTGGTGCATTTCCTCGAGTACGTGGACGGTTTCAGTCAACATCTTGGTCAGACACAATTAGCCAAGCTACGGAAGTAACCCTAGGTAATCGGCTCGTTTTTTTTCGCTAGAGAAGAGAGTGAGTCAAATCATCCAACTCTGCGACAGCACATTTTCACACCGAGAGGTGTACTATGCCCGAGATCATTTCGAATCCGTATAAAATATAAGCAGCTAGTTCACACGAGCCGATTACTAAAGATTAGAACTTTGCATAGACCGAGCGAGATGGTCAGCTTAATCGAGAACCACCAGCTGCAGTTTTTTAGGGAATCCGTTCAGTAGCATGGTCAAGTGGATGTGCAAATGAATACGTCCTTAGGCGATACAGAGTCAAACATTGGACGGCTGTAGATGATTGTGAGCAAGAATGCTGATAACTGTAGCGTTTGAGCACAACAGGGTGTTTATTTGCCGGTATGTCTAATTCCAGAGATGAAATAAACAGAATAGAACATCGAAGGGAGGTCAAGCAGGCGGATAGATGTATACTACCACAAAACCTTGTTGATATTCTTGGGCACACCCCTGCATTTGTAATCCGGTTTTATTTGGTCTTGTATTTGCATCACATACAACTGGCCTATGCCAGCCCTGCTGTGATTAACGAAGCACGCGTGGTTGCTAGCATTCTCTTTCGTGAGGGCGCCCAGATGAGTGAGGACGGCCCGCAACGTACGTGACATATAGATAGTGTGGAGTCGATAGGCAGGGTGGTTCGAGTTGTCGCCTGCAGCAGTCTCTTCGCCTTAGGCGGTGGGGCTGGTAACTTCCTCGAATGACGTTATTAGACACCGTTAAAGAACGTGTTCAATAGACCACCACCACAACGGACGTGCTGTGGACTGAAGACGGCGTAAGGCGGAATAATTACTGTTGCTTGCTTTACAGCAGAGCCTCGTGTGACGAGCAACCCCATTTGTGAGCATCTCATGTAACAAGAGAACCACTAACAGAAAATGTGTTTCGTTTGAAGAGCTTCCATCTAGTTAACGAGTTGTCAATCCGTGTGTGTGTGTGCCTATGTCTGATGTTGAATCTCGCTCCCAGAGCCTGGGTCCTCGGTCACCTGCAGCCAATAAGTGAACTGATGCAGTTTAACAGACAACGTTTCACTCGTTAACCGAGGCTCCACTGTGTATAGGAATCCGATGTGGCCTCTATGGTGAATTTAACACTTTTCGTCGGTTGGGTTGTGCTGTAGTACTGAGTCATCGGTAAGGGCGTGCTGTTGTTGACAAATTATGCAGCCCTACATATCTTCTAAAGGCGTCTGATGAAGGCCACGTCGTGTGAAGACTTCGAGAAATCTGACTCGGTGATGGATTTAACTTAACTAAGTGGCTAAGAAATTTGAAGATCCTGTTCAGGTTCGCTCTCGTGGCTAAAGCATTTCAAATTAATCACATCTCGAGAATTTTAGCGCCAAATGTTATCCCTCTGGAAGAAAAATTATCGTGGGACTGATGTTTACGCCACTAGGTTTTTTACTCTGAAGTTATTTCATTGTTTTAATTCAAATCGTGATGGCTTTTAATTTATTTATTTAATACCTCGAAGACTTTTGTACTTGCGAATACCAATCGTGTCATTCCGTTTTTTTAAATATTCGTCCTCTCGTGTTTTATTCCCTGGCAGTTGCAGTATAAATCACTGTTCCAAAAACGGAAACTCGTTACATACCGGGCAGTCTTTTTATTCCTATCTAATTCCCGAATGTCATGAAATAACTGAACTAAACATGTAACTCATTTGTTCTGCAGCCTTTTGTAGTGGTATTGGAATCTTCAGAATGTATTAAACCTTAAACTCAAGCCGAAGTCTAGCTGTTGAATAAACTGTTAGTCTGTTTCTCTGCGTCTTGCTGTCGTCATTCAGCACCGGCATAGCGTGCTTCGTTGAGATATTCAGATAGCGGGCTAGCGCTTTACTTGGCTCTAGAGACATTTTGGGACTTACTCTGCAAACTTTTTCGCACATCTGTCATGAAAGTGGGACGTAACTGAGACCACAATCTCTCCACCTGAACCTACATGTACCCAACCGCTGTAAGTCGACATCTGATCCACTTTCTGTGCCACAACAGCAGTATGGGTCTCTCCAAATGATCCCGATGTTTTGCTCTGTGAACTCTGCACAAAAGCGTTCACTGTCACATGCGATACTTTTGTGTAGCCTCCAACTCGCACTGCAATCGGGAAATGAGTTGCATTTTGTTCGTTCTTACCTTTGATCATAAGCCGGTGAGGGGGGAGGGGAAATTGCTTGTCTTCCGTAACAGTGCAGATTGTCTGAGCCACATTTGCTCTCAACGATTGGATGACCCCGGGGGTCTTTGTATATCGCAAAGACCGGCTAAGTTTACAAGGGATGCGAGTTCCAATTTACGACCTCACTACACACCTTAGTGGTGAGCTGCTAACTTGCTGGTATCTGGCGTCAAGTGAGACATGCTGGAATTTTAAGTGGGTTGGTGACTCACGCCTAGTTATTTTTTATTGCCTCTTCCACACCTACTCGGCACTGCGTCATTACTTAACTTGGTGAGTGGAGAGCATGAAGGGATGACTGAGACTCTTATAGCTCGCCCCAGTCTCTCCCTGTTGTCCCGTGATGCCTGATTGACGGTCTGTTACAGAGCTCTCAACACCTGTGTTTGACCAGTGCCCTTCTTCTGGTCAGTGACTGGGTCTGAGGCCTGACAAGTTAGCTGTTCTCAACCGATGTTTAAATAAGATAAAACCAACACTGGCATAATAACCTTACGTGATTACTCCACACTAGCTAATGGATTTCGGCTCACCTATTCATGTCAGCTTTCAAACCGAGTCTGAAAAGGTTTATTTCGAAGTATTTACTCCAAGTTCGCACACTTCCCAAGACAACAACATTGTTTATTCAAAATCTCGCCTTTGCTCACGGCGGCCCAAGCTGTCACGCGTCAAATAGCTCTGATTTCAGCCATATTCCTAGCGTTCAAGTAGTTAGTATCACAGATGCAGTGGGAGTGCCAACTAGATGTCGAGGTCTGAAGGCTCATAGTTCACCCAACGGAGCTCCCCCTACTCATTACTAATTAAATGGTGAAAGTGTTCTCCCATTTCGCTTAACTCAACTCACCGTTTCAGGGCCCTGGTCAGCTGCCCTTCTTTATAGGGGCTCACTACACATACCTTATCAAGGGTGCACATAGGTAACTAGGCATGTGTAAATGAGCCTGTGTGCATGACATTCTTCGGAGCACGTGACAACACAGCGCTGCTACTGTTTTGGGTTGAAAGTTGCACTTTTCAGTGCTATTGACTCTCAGCACCTGTAGCCCGAGAGCGCGGATCATAGTCCAAAATCCGGATAGGCTGTGGCTACTCGGGCTGCATTTGTGGGGCGGTTATCTTGATGCTTTCCGGCGGTTCGGGCATTTGAAAATGAACGTTCCCATCGATTCCGCCGGCCTTCGATGTATAATAACGCTGTGGTGGTTCTCGGGATGTTCTTTGTCGGTTCCTCCTTTTCTGGACTATTAAACGACGGAACCCGAAGGTCTTCTTACCATCTGGCCTGCAGCCGTTTTTTGTGCATGTTTACTAATCCAAGTTTAGAGGATTTCGAAATATATGCCGTAGCGTGCGCTGCGTGTATGACTACTACCATCACAGAGGTTGCATAAAGGGAAGATTTGTTACCTTAGTTGGAAGTGTAATTGAGAAGAAGACAACTCGATCGCTGGGACAATACTTTTATTAGCCCGACGTTTTGACATCCGTCGCGGATTCATTATCAGAGACACTAGCGTAAAAAGTATAGTGCTAACGTCTCTAATGATGAATCCGCAACGGATGTCAAAACGTCGGGTGAATAAAATTATTGTCCCAGCGATCGAGTTGTCTTCTTCTCAATTACTTCCTGGAACCCTTATGTTCACTTGTATTGCTGAAACTACGTCAATGAGCCCATGTCCAACACAGTATTCCTGGTACTTTCCCTCGTGTCAAACACTTGCATGAAGTAATCACTAGTCCACGCTTTACTTCTTCCGAGGATGATAATAAAGTATACCATTTTCCTAACGACGACATTTTCTAGATCATAATTTCGCGATGTATGGAAGCGAAAATGCCTTAAACGGCGGTGGTATACATGGATTTACCAGACTCTTAACCGCTGGAGTAGCAGCGATGCCGTGATATCCGCGTTTCTGTGGATCTCATCAGATATCGAACGTACTTACCGATATGAGATATTTCGATCATATGGCGTGTTAACCTAAAGACGAAATCGTCTTGGCTGGTGACTGCTTTGCGGCGACCGACTGAAGACGCGAGTGAGCGTAACGAAAGCTGATTTCGCACGTATCTCTAAGATTCTGTGACCTTCCATGCTGGTTCATGCTTTCAGGAGTCCGTCATCGATGGCTATCATTGATGATGTAGTGAACCCACAGCTTATAGCCCACGGACTTCAATCACAAATAGAAGACTTGTATTCCGCATGGTCATTTGTTCGGACTACATTTGCACAACTGATGGCATCTGATTAGCGTGGATGATCTTTGTTATGCACATGGGGGCATAGTTTGACAACATCGCGACCGCTTCAAACGGCGAAGGAATCCATTCCGCCTACTCGACTGCTAATTACCCATACGGAATTGGGTAGTTCGGGCTTCGCCAGTGGTTAAGATAGGGAAGGGCTATTCAGTCCTCGTCGACCTCGAACGACCCTTTTGACGCCCGTTAGGCAGCCTACGTTGGTCGATTCAGCTAATTTGGGGCTAAGGACACCTGAATCGTCCAACCGTGGGGCGGGTCGGCTGAGGTCATCCTGTTGAAGAGGCATTTTACCACCTATATTGTAGGCAGTCCAAACTAGCTTTGTCGCCCGGATTGGTGGTGTTCGTGTCCTCCGGCGCCCTCAAATGCCCATGAAGGGGATTTGCATCAGGTCAGACTAAGGGCGGAAGAATAAAGCAAGTGGAGGGAATGAGGTGGTTGTGATCACGCCCGATTTAGCCACCCCGACTGTCGCGGATTATAAAGATCTGTGACCGAAAATATGCACCAACTGTCCTCGAAGGCCAAGTACCGAGGGTCGAAGAGCTACTTCCTTCTATTGATGGACCGTTTTAAGATAACTTCTTTGTTGTTTCCAATTAGGCAGGCCTGTCGGAGGGAGGGCAACAGCAATAAGCTCATGCAGCGGTCGATAGAAAATGTGTTTTTGACCACACTAGCCTTCCTTCTGGGTTGTCTGATTTGAGACAAAGTCGATGATTGATCACAGAAAAAGGCGATCAGACACTTCCATTTATCGTTCGTCTTCCACACGCATATACAGAACCCACAATTATTAACTCTAGAGGAAGACTGACCAGACGGATCTCCTGCAAACCAGGATATTTTCGGCGATTGAGGTGCTACGACGGGTCCGTAAATCCGTTCTTGGACTTGCGAAAACTCTTTGAGAAACATGGATTTGGTTTATGATCTCATCCGTACTTCATCTACTTAGCAGCAATCGTGCTCTAGGCGTTTGAAACTGCCCAGTTGCCAACTGAATGCTCCCGAGGAATAATATCTGATGGTTTAAGATGCAATTCAGAAACATGTTGGTATTCGTAGTATTGATGGGTAGACGAACAAATTTAGCGACCTTGTTTAGAGGAGACACTCCTTTCTGTGAATAGTCGGCGTACTCAACCGGTGCTTAAGTTCCACAACCTGTATCCCACGTCAGCCAGGATATTCAGCGGTTATGGTAGGATATTATGGACAAGCATTTGCGCCATTGTTGAGCATTAGTGGAACTAAATCATGATAAGGATTTTGTCCGGGTCTGTTATCTTCTACAGGGAATCATAAATGGCCTCGACCCCTGTGGCTAAGTTAACAAAGCAGACGACCGTTTGTTGATTGTAGTTATGGCGGAGTTCAGACATGCACCGCAATGTTAACATTTAATCAATTGATCTACGTCCAGATGGGAACAGAGTCCCCCTCCCCAGTCACCTGCACAAAAACAAACTTGCGTGACAATGGCACGGAAGTTTTTAGCAATGTTGGTGAGACCTATGCCGCAAGTTTCAGGAAGCATTTCAGAATGAGGAGACAACCGCATCAGAGCTCTCGCCATCGACTGTGCTGGAGTGCTGTCATTTAATAGCATCAAAGTGTCTTGCGGGAGACAATTTAAACGGGCAGACATTTAAGCCTGTGTCCGTTTCAGTAGGTGCCAAATGCGAAACTTTGAACGGCCTAGGATGCAGTCAAGCCCGCTAGTCGGACGACCAATGCCCGAGTCAGCAAATGTATGTAGTAATGCTGGAAAAAGTTGTGGGTTCTGCCTAGCAAAATGTAACCTTAATCCATAAGCAAAACCATGACGGTGAAAAAGATGATTTGTTTGCGTAGTCGCGTGATCCAGTCCGGCCATATGGTCAGCAGCCATCAGGTCACGGTGAAAAAGTGCTTTGATCAGCCCCAGTAGGTCCCTGTGTATCACGCTTCTTGCTAACTGGCACTGGCGCGTAAACATACACGGCAGACATGTAAAAATGTTGTTTTAGTCGTGTGTACGTTAACCAGTCATTCGCACGTGAGTTTTCCAGACTGCCACGAAAAACACGCACACGTGACGTCAAACCAAGTCGCGGCAAACACCAGGGGATCCAGTCGTATCTTTAAGCTTGAAATAGCAGTAGCATGAATCATACTCTTCTGGTCCGCGCAACTCACCAAAGAGTGCAACAGTCTCCCCTTTTACAGTTAATTAACCCCCCCTACCCCTGTTAATTTTGACTGCTTTCGTTGACGGTTACTTGCCCCCCCTTCCCCCTATATGTGTTGCCTGCTTTCGTTGACGGTTTTATCTCTGACGATGGACTCCCGCAAGAGTTCGAAAGCTCAGAAAAATAAAACTACGATTCCGGTGATCGAACCTGCTTCTTCTCAATCTATGCACATACCTGGGATACCAACCTTTGCCTCAATTCGTTAAAGTGAAAAGTTGTACGGGAAGCACCCGAATTAACACAGCTTCCGCCAGCAGTACTAGTGAGCCAAATTGCCGACAAGGTCTTGTATCTGGGCCGCGCCAAGCGAGTATCGTGCCAAATGAGAATATAGTCAGTGAATGTGCGAACTGTTAATTGTCGTAGTTGTGTGGTCGCGTAATCACTGCACTCCATGAATAGTGCACTCTTATGGGCTCGCCATCCTTTGTCATATTTTATGGTAGGTTCAGAACTAATCAAATAGTTGCTAAAGCTATCGAATGTCCTCGTGTGTTTCTTATATTGCGAGTGTGATCTTGTACTTATTACGGTTGCCATCATGGTTGATCTGGCCGGCCTCGATTATGTCCCGGATGGCACTTCTCCACCCATGACGATCCATGGCGACCCGGACAAGGTCCAAGAACCATTTTCATGTCCTGACGGACTGCGTCGGGTCAGGTTTTCAGCTGACCCCCCTCCCTTCGAGGTTTCCAGTAGGTTAACAGTGTCGGACTGAGGGCAGTAACACTGAGCTCGTGAGTTTGATGAAGGGGAATGTGTACAAACAACTTCAGTCGTATTTCTTAGATGGTTTGGGATATCCCTGTGATGTTGCCGTCTCATTTCAGACGAAGTTTGTACCTTCCTCGAAGGATGGTCCTCAAGCAGTTGTGGTAAAATACCTCCAGGTTTTTTTCCTATGTCATACGGATAGCCCAGAACTCACTGTCGTAGAGAAGGCCAGACCGAACAGATGCACAGCACGCGCAACTCCTCGTGGCAACAGGGTTGTTTAGACTCGTTTGTCACGGACACCTTAACATAAGCCGTACTTCTATATCGGTCATTTTCGTGAGACGTATTTAAACTTCTGAGCACAAATGGGTTATCAAAAGCCGTCTAGCTGTTTTTTTTTTCTGTCGTTCGGACTTCAGATTGTAACCACAAGGTATTGGTAGAAAGTAGGTTAATTTTAGGACGGTTTGTGGTTGCCGTGCCGAAATTCCGTTATCAGGCGGTCAGCTGTCCTTTGCCATCTGGCAGAACTGTCAATTGTATATAAGACCGCTTATTGGTCGGCCCATAGAGCTCGCCTATCTCTTTGTCAGCCTTCAGTAATTAAACTAACGAATATTTCTTTTTACCTAGAGGGAGCGAACCAGAGTTAAAGCTTATCTCTCTCTTCTGTTAGACATACACAACTGAGTACCTAATTGCGGAGATTGTGGTCCTAGTTACTCACTGTCAGACATGACCCATTGAAATGGAGAGAGAGAGAAGGGGGAAGGGGGTGAATGTCTCTCACGCACACTAACGAAATTAATGTTCTGACCTACCTGAACTGTCAGTATTAATTTCTGTTCTGGGCCTTTTGGTGAGTGGCATGCACGTTAGCACAAGGACTACGAGACTCCTGCGTTTAACGGCCTCCAGTCTGTGTATTGCTTCGGTCGCCACTAGGTTTGAGTATCGCACCGTAAAGTAGCACTAAAACCCCTCTCTCAAGCAACACACATGTCTCGTCTGATTAAAATCTTCTGGTGGATTCTGCCAAGTGCCCACAGGTGCCTGAAAACCCTGTGCACTTGAAAAAACTCCGCTCCCGTGTAATTTCGGAGGTGTCTTCGCTGTTGGTGGTCGCTAGTTTGTGGGAGGACTGGCGTGTGATACTCGCATCCCATTTCCTCTAGCACAGAGGGCGAGAAAGAGGGAGACAGAGGTGCGCTTTCTTTCTTTCCAACATGCTTAGCAAAAGGTCCTCCAGTCAGCGTGGGTAAAAATGTAGTTACCGAAAAACCGACAAGACTGTTAGGTCAGAAACTATAAATACTGACCAAAAATATGCGCCGCTGACTCACATAATTTGCGGTGAGGGCAAATATGAGTAGGTTAGTCATCTGACGTGCATACAAAAGGTTCCCACGTGAATAGAGGACATAAAAACAGCGGCTGAATTTTTAAAGCTCGCACGTGCATCATTGAGCAGTTATCGGCGTTGTCGTGTGCGTCTGAACATGACTAAAACGCGGCATTTCCGGAAGGTTGGGAATATGCGGCGTGCAGGAAGTTAAAAGGCTTTCAATTAGACCACAGCGCCAGTTGAGGAAGGTTCCGATCTAAAGTTGTGATAGACTGTGAGAATGGTACTCAACCTCCGCTCTAAAAGAAACACCTTTCAAGAGGTCGCTCAGCAGGACCACAGAGACGAATCCGCTTGCTTCCAGACCTACAGTTTGGTTAGTTTTACCATCGTTATGCACGTGACGACTTCCATTGAAGGAAGAAGACACACGACCCTGTCCCATTTCTAACAAAAACTCTCAAGAAGGCAGATATGCAGTAGGCCACGTCGGCTTATCTGGACTGACGACGATGGGATGAAAGGTATTATGTTTGGTGAATAAGCGTAAGTTTCGTAATGTGGCCCATAAGCCCTCTAATTTAAGGTGATCATGGCTCCTTTGGTGTAAATAGTCTGGAGTACCGCTGTAACTCAACGAACTCCTGTTTATCATCAAGGGCGACTGAAATGAAGTATCACGATGTTCGCCGGACCCGACTACTCTTGTTCGGCGAAGCGTCCCACCACTTGTCCGCCCGAATTGCATTTGAACTCAAGGGTGGCGGATAACTTATGTGACCACCGAGGCATAAAGAAAGCTGTGTTTATGGTTGCAGCACGCTTACATCAAACACCTACAGCATTTGGGCTGCGCAAAAATACTTGGTATTAATGAGTTAGCGCTTGTCGGATGGTTTTATGCTCGAAAAGGCGGGTGGGGCGTCGTTCTATTTGTATACATGTAACTTAACTCTTTTTTTGTTCGGAGTTAATTGTACACATTCTGCTTGATTTTGCTCTCTCTGTCCGCTCTGGGACTGAATTACTTGTACTTTTAAATCCCACGTGCGAAATCCAACCTGGCACTCGCTCGTACACGTACACCTTCGCGTGCGCCATACGTACTTCCGCTGTGAACTGACGCGTCAGAAGCAGTAGTAGAGGGTGTCTTCGTGGCCGTTCCGCACCCTTGCCAACTACTGCGCGTGGCTTGGCGGGGCTGCGTGCATACACTTGACGCGCTAGGCCGTCTCGTGCAAATGGCGCGTTGACGCGCAGCAGATGTACGCTCGTCCATCATTCGGCTAGAGGGTGTGTGTGAGTGTGTAAAGGGTGAAGTTCCTGATATCCGTACTTTCATTGTCTGCCTTCCCTCAGATTGTACATAAGAGTCTGTTTCATTTTCACGATCTGGTGTGGATATTGAGCTATGCCTTTTTTCGTCCTACAGTAAAACCATGAGTGAGGCCCATTTAAAGCCACAGCCTGCCCTCCCCCCCGTAAGCCGGTTCGACCTTGAGTGCGCTCATTTTTAAACAACAAAGGAGGGCGGCTTGAACATGCCGGCGTGGTGTTAAAACAGACTGAGTGAGGTGCGAAAGGATGCGGGGGGGGGGGGCGGTTGACAGGACCTTTCATCAGTGTGTTTTGCTAGGAGACCACAGTGACCTCAACGCACGACTGAACGCGCTTTTGCCAGTCCAGTGCATGGGTGTCGCTGGTCCAAACAAGTTAAGGCGAGAAACAACCACAGGAACCCATATGAAAACCGCCGCAAACAACGTGATGGGCCACTGTCTCTAAGAGGAGCCCAATAGTGACTTATGCACAAAGTTGTTTATAGCTAAACATGTCTGTTCTGGATCTAACAACTCCCATGACAGAACACAAATTGAAATAGGGGCGTGGGTTTAATGACTGGCAAAACCAGTCAGTTAAAGCTAGCCTGGTTCCCGCTTCAGATATACCCGACTCGAATCTCATAGGTAAGGGTTACACTAAGCAGGCACCATTGCAGCCTGGCCCTCAGCCCGAGAAAGGCCATGTTTTCTCGCTAGTTTTTAACCTTTTAGGCCATAACTCCTAACAACTTTGATTTATTATTAGTGAGGAATGCATAGGTCTGCCGTGAGGATGGCTGACCAAGTTATTCTCCCGTCTACGCGTGCCAAACACGACCCGGTTACCATCTCGGACGTGTCGGAATACCCTGAGGACAGTTTAGATCTCGCCTATGAATGAATACCATAAGGGCAGTCTGATCCTCAGTCCTGAGAGGAACAATTATCTCTTCCCGAATGAATGAAAAAGTTCGCGTTCCAGGTATCTGCATGGATAAGGAAGAAGACATGCGGAGCACCGGATTAATTGATTTATTGTCCTGAGCCTTCGAACTCTTTCAGGAGTTCATCTTCAGAGATAAGAAGCAATAACCAAAAGGAAGGTAATTATAGTGACCAAAGGCCAATCAACTATCAACGGGAAAGAAACATCAACCAAAAGAATGGAGGTCAGGGAGGACAATTATAGTGGTAAACGCTAATTAACTGTCAGCGAAGACGGCTGTCGTTCGGGGTCATGAACAGTCATTAGTGTAATGCCTTGTCCACAGGGTAGAGGGTCCTGGTGATCCTGCCTCCTCTTCTGGCCGGTTCTTAGCGGGTTCCTGTTCGTTTTCAATTTTTACGTAAGGCGTGGCCTTGTTTCGTCCTTCACTTACATAATGGCGCAAAACTTTGTAGGCCGTGGGGAGGTCTAGATGCCTGTTGACGGAGTTGGCATCTGAGTACCATGCCTCAAGTGTCAACCTTTCGGCTTTTGAGTTTCCTCGGCCTATGATAGTTGCTCCTTGAATGTCGAAGTTATGGCCAGTTTCTCCAATGTGTGCTGCAAGCTGCGAGCTAGGATCTAGTTGCTTAGCCACCCGTTTGTGTTCGCGTAGGCCGGTCTACAATTTTCGGCCTGTTTCTCCCACATAATTACAGTCTCCGTCATTGCAACGTATCTTGTAGACAACTGCAGAGGTTTCGGTAGGGAGCAGTCTGTCTTTGGGTTGCATCACACGCCTGCGTATTGTTGCCTCAGGTCGATGGGCTATGCCCACTCCAGCGGGTTGTAACAGTCGTGAGACTGCTTCAGAGACTCCTTTTATGTAGGGAATGGCCCTCCAGACGTCAGGTTGTTGTTGCATCGGCCGTCGTCTGTTCACTCGGCGCCTGCTGCGTTTGATAAATGACATCGGGTATCCATTGGCTTGGAAGAGTTCATAAAGGTGTTGTTGTTCAACTCTTCTGTCTGCAGGAGTGCTACAGTGTGTTTCAACTCTTTTGAAAAGAGTACGAACGCAACTGCGTATGTGACACACTTGGTTTGTGTCGGTGGCTTTTCTGAAAACTGTGGTTTACAGTAGTCCAGTTGAACGCCGTCGCACAAGGACATCGAGGAAGGGTAGTTGATTGTTTCTCTACGCTTCCATCGTGAATTGGATGTTTGGATCAACCGAGTTCAGTAAATCTTTGAGGTGCTCGATATCAGATGCTTTGACAACGACAAAAGTGTCATCCACATAACAAGCCCAAAACTTCGGTTGAAACTTGGCGAAGACCAAGTGTTCTATCCGTTGGTTGCTTCTTGAATATCGAAGTCGTGGCCAGTTTCTCCAATGTGTGCTGCAAGCTGTGAGTTTGGGTGTAGTCTCTGAGCCGCCCGTTCGTGTTCTCTTCAGTTGCCAGCCTTTTAAACCAGGACTCTTAACACATCTTGACTACCTAGCGTGCCTTCGATTTTTTTAGTGGAGAATGCGCTAATTTAGAATAGGAGGGATGGACTTCCTGACATCGGCCGTCCACCAGTTAACTGCTCGAGCCTAACTGCTGCGATTAGGTATAGCGCCGGACAGTTACACAGTCCGCCAATGTATGCAACGCATACCCTAGTCTTTGTTCCAAATATACCAGGCACTCCGCTGTGCATGCACTCGCGCACAATGTTTCGCTGGCCATACTAGCGCTGGAAAAGTAAATCACATCCCGGGGTATGTACGCGCGTGTTATGGAGTAAGTTTGTGTGTACTGTGACAAATACCCGCGCGTGTTCGTGTGTCTGTGTGTGATAATGGGCCTGCACTGTGGTGCCTTGGCGCACCTCTTTGTGGATACACATATGCCTGAATGTGTTTCCGTCGACGGTGCCAGTAGGTGAGCATTGACGAAGTCGTTCTTAAGCTGACTACTACCCAGGTAGTTCAGCGTAATTAGATTTAATCCTGAGAGGACATTGGCTAGACCTACTTCCAAATCGGTCTGTGTGGCAGATGGCGGTCGCCGGAAGGAATGTGTAAATAGTTCCTAATCTCGTCGTAATTATATTCGCCTGAGAGACTTTGTTCGTGTATGTCGCAGAAGCGTAGCGCACATGTGGTGGAAGTGAGAGTCAGCCTGTCACACCGCGTTTCTTGTTGTCAAAACCTAGTCCTGTCATTGAATCATTATAGGTTTGTAAGGCGAGGATAAGGTCAATTTCACCTCAGTGTTAACCTCCGTATATTCCGATTAATGTCCTTGTAGCTCCTGCTCCCCATGGTAGCGAATGGCGTTCCTCACCGTTTTTAGCATACTAACTACCAGTTTCACTCTGCGCCACTCAGGCTGAACTTTACCCCCATAATATGGCAGCTTTTTATGTCTGAGGCGCCAATGCATTGCATTTTTTGAATCCAGGCCACGCTCTAGTTTGATCCGTGTGATCGACGAGCTACCACGCTGTGTCACAGGAGATAGATACAAGTGTGACTGGGAGTGTCTGTGTTCAGTGTGACAACGTTTCAGCGTCACCCATGCATACCTGATTCTTTTATGAGTTGTGCATCTCTTTGCTCCCTGGTGTTCATGCAAAGTATGCATCGACCGTGACCTCTCAGTTTAGTTTTACCGTTATCGTTAGTGTGCTGGTGGTGGAGACTGGAAAAACCTTCCACCACAGTGCCTGCCTGACCTAAGTTGTGCGCCCTTCGTGTCCCTCCTCCCTACTATCTTCGCCCGCCGACAACAGGCGCGTCACCGCTGACAATCACGTAAAGCCACCATGGTCCACTCTAAGCTTACGAGGGGCAGTCTAAGGTCACGTCGTGCATCAATCACCCGCTGCCCTCCAGCTGGGTCGGGGGCATCTGCTGCTAATGGGACGGGAGTGTAGGCTTGCTTCCTGTGGCCTGGCACATACACAGGTCGCAGTTTTTGCTAGTGGCTGTTTTTTTCTAGCCCTTAACGTTTTTGTTCTCTGAGAAAGCCCCTTTGTGAGATTTAGCGTATGCTATAGTGGACATCAACTTCGGCAGGGAGGGGAAGGGAGGAGATCCAAATACCCCTTAGCTTGCCCCACGGTGGATCTATCTCCCCTCCTCCATGTTTTTGATAACAGAGCAGCCCCTCCCGACCAAACTGCTCCTCCTCCTCCTCCTCCTCGCCGCCGGGATTGGGGCCCACCCGGCGAGGCTCCGGATCCAACAAGGGCTACTAGCCAGCCAACCACCATCACCGCTGAACTCCGTCTTGACTCGCGTCCTCAGGCCATTTTTTACAAGAAAAGTATTTCCTAATAACTTTTGGTCCGTGTTGTTGGTTGCTGAATAGCCCTAAGAAACAGGCATTTCATCTGTGTTGAACTGACTAATAACTTACGGACCGAATAATTGGTAGGTGGCGAAGGTCCAAAAGGCTAGGATAGAGTGGAAGGAGCGTCACCATAGTTGCGGCCCCATCTTCAGTTTAGGCTAGTCAATCAGCTCTGTTTTTTAAAGCTGCGGTTTTTTTATTAGACCCAATATCCCGCTTGTTTGTTTTACTGACCAACATCAGCCTCTTTTGACGTTCCTCCCGCTCGTGATACTGTAAAACTTAACCGTTTTTTTAACATGTAGTAACTTTATTACGCAGAACTGGTGGATGTCTTTTTCGATTACTAACATTGTCTTTGCCAGTATTCACCCCCCCGACTTTTAATCCTGCAGGTCAGAAAATCAAACTCATTCGAGAGGAGACCGGTGCTCTGATTACTACGCCTGGTGAATACGAGGACCATGTCTTCATAATCGAGGCTCCGCCGACCATCGCGCTGCGTGTGGCCAACCTTATTGCAACACGAGCCCAGGAAATATCACAGAGCAAGCTGTCTGCCAGCGAAAGACGTCGAGGCTCCACGAGCTCCATCTCCGGCAGTGCTGCGGCCGCCTCTCTCTTCGGTGTAAACGGCAGTAGCCTGTCAG
>JAYGXS010000003.1:314526-330503 GCA_036362985.1 Ligula intestinalis | reverse complement strand
AATAAACGTATTGTCCCAGCGATCGAGTCGAGCACAGTCAGTAGTTATTTCCTCGACTGTAATTCTCTCTGTGGTACGCACTGTCTGCTGAATTAACCTGACTCGCGTTAACTGTCTCCAAATGTTATGGTCGTGACTGACCAGTACAGAATTCCACCACAGTATTGACAAGAGCCTTGATGAAGATTTCGCAGTCTTTGGAGGCTGGGTAGGAGTGGGGTCGTCACTCCTCCAGTCTGCCAGGCCTTGGTGAAGTAGCTAAGTAGGTAGCACATTCCCTCTACCTCTTCTTGCACTTCAGGCCATCAGTTTTTATTATGACGCTATACCGATGCTAATGGCAGTCCTGCATTCACACTCTTTGGTGGCAGTTTGCTGATCGCATAACGAAATCACTTGTCCTGCTCTGTCTTGTGGCTCATTCTAGAGCTCTGCTAGCGGCCGCACGGGAGCTAGTGGTCTAGGCAGTGCCGAAAAAGACTAGGGCGACTAGAATGGCCGCTCATTTGCCAGCAATACTGTGTGCCTAAGCTACTAACTGCTGTGTTGCTGCTGGCGAGTCTCGAGAACGAGCTCCAAGGTAGAGCGAGACGAATGAGTTCCGTTAGCGATAAGTGAACGTTAATCAACGGGTTTCCCGAATTAAACCTGCAAGACAACGAGCTCGTGGTTAAATGATTAGAGCGTTAGACTCCTGATCAAATGGTCGCGGGTTCGGACCTTGAGTGAGGCATCACTTGGCGTTGGGCATGATGGTGTGCAGACTACGTGCTGGCTGGTAGACGTATTCCCCGAGCCAGTCTCCTCCCCGTTTTGGTCCGGTGCATCTGTGTAGCACAGTCTCCATTTTGGAGGTCAACCAGTCATGCACACCACACAGGTGGAGCACACACACGCATCGAAAGTTCACTTGGTGGAATTTTTCCAACCAGTCTCGCCACGCCATCTCACAAATTGCGGGGTACGTTCTGCCGACTCTGGTAATGTGCACTTTTTGTTGATCACCCAGACACAGGTGATGCGATTGGCGTCATAGCTTAGGCTGCTTCGTCTGCGCGCACTGCAAATACATGTCTCTAGACGAAGTTTGTCAGGCAGCTCTGCTTTTTATTAATGTAACCCGTTTTGACTTTATGACACCCGGGTCGGGATGACTTACAGTCCCGTCAGCTGTTACGCATACGCTCAGCGGTGACGTAGCAAGCTGCGTTGCGCTAAGGCTGGAAAAAATCAATAAAATCCTCGCAGTCTAACTGCTGTCGTCAATTTTCCTCACTTGTAATGTGTAAGCATTAACATTTGAGCTGACGTAGAAAGCTAGTGCTTGCTGTTGGAGCATTTGCATCAAGGCTGCTTTCAATTTTTGTTTTGCGCGGCTTGTGTTCAGCCCCCTTTTATCTCCAGCTCGGTCGCCCGCCTCTACTGCTACGGATCATTGGTAGAAATGCATTATCGGAGCAACTAGAATGGTCGTTTCTGGTTTATTGGCCGTTATCGGCTCCAACCTGCAACTGTTGCGACACCCTGTGCTCGAACTCAAGTCTGTGGATTAGAACTCCGACGTTTCAACCATTAAGCCACGGGCTTGGTGCCCTTTCGGTTACGATTTGGTATGCTAACTGTGGTAGTGGAATGCTCACCGATCGTGTTACGGGACATAGTCGTTCCGTAGGGTCTCGGGGCTCATTCTAGAGCTCCGCCAACACCAGCATAGCGGCTAACTGGCGCTAGAACGCCAGATTTTGAAGTCGATCCGTGAGTTCGAGCTCCAGTAGTTGCAACGCCTGGACTTGGATATGGTTTGCTGATGATGCCCTACATGCGCGAAATGATTGTTTCAGTCTCCTCCTCCTCCTCCTCCTCCTCCTCCTCCTCCTCCTCCTACTACTACTACTACTACTACTACTTATTTTATGGGTTGATAGTAGCACCAACTACTGAGCTGCTAGTGGTGGTAATTTGTCTTGGACTCCACTCGTGGCCCGCCCAGCAGTAACACGGGAATCACGTTCTGGTGATAGCTTTAGCCGCAGACCAAAATCAGGGTACGGTTTCATAGATCATGCTAATCAATGATTCTTATCCCGGAATTCTAACTTTTTAAAGTTGAGGGTACGGTTTGTTTTGATGCCAACCTCGTCGTCGCCTGCCTCGTTAAACCGTCGCTGACCTCAGGCGTTCGGTGGATCGTCTGAGGTCACCTTGTTGCTGACCAAGAAGCATGTTTTACAAGCAGTCATAAGCTTAATTTACCACCAATATTGGTGGCGTTGGCGTTCTCTAATGTCCACCAAGAATGTTTTAGTCATGTCTCATTGGCACGGCTGCGCTCCTAGCTGATTTACTTACCCTGGTTAGTGCCGCGATTTATAAAGTTCCAGGCGCAACTTTTTTCGGTAACAGATTTTTATCCACTCTTTTTTCCAGCGGCGGTGACCGAGCTCTTTGTAAGGAGCACACTTCCCTATTTTGACGGACTATATCGAGTAGAATTTTGAGCTGACCCTCATTATCTCCGCCAGTTAAGTCGTGATGCCCAAAAAACGTCAAGTTTTTTCCCCCTGTGGCCTACTATATTATTGCGCTGTTTCAGTAGGTTCCATCGTTATTTGAAACAAAATCGGCATTCTTTATTGGAAGAATTAGTCACCAGAAACATGGTCAGTCGGTCCTTTTAAACCGCGTGAAAGTACTGGCCAGACGGGTGTCTGATAAACTAATTTATTTATGGCGATAGAGCCGCCACCACAAGTCGGTTATTGCCTTCTAAGTTTTAAAAAACCCAAGGGGAGCATTGATTTGGGCGCGAAGATCTGTTTTTTGGCTACTTTGCGGCATTTTCTCTGTATATGTTTGAACCTGCACCCTTTTTTCGATCCAGCAGCCCCTAATCCCAGGGGGTGTGCCTTCTCCTGGTCAGCTCAAAATGATTCCCATTTTTTCGTTCTCTATTCGACGGCACGTTCGTCCGAGATGTTTTAACCTGCACGCTGCCCACGGCAGTTAATCCCAAAGGGTGTCCTCTCCTCATCCTAGGTACAGATGCTTTTTTCCCCCGAAAGAGATAGCATCTGGGGGTTGTTTTTTCCACTTCCATGAGGCTAGTCCTCCTCGTCCGAATTAGTCCTGCTTTGCGGGTTGTTTTTAAGGTGTCGAAGATTTCGCGAGTGCCCAGTAGATATTTTTTCCATTCGATAACTTTCAGTTTTTATCCTGTTTCTCTCTCCCCCCCCCCCTTCCCCATCAAAGGCTGTGAATTCGATGAGCCGAGTGACTTTGGAAACGTCTCCACAGAACCACACCAGCAGTCCTTTATGCACCATCACCACATGGCCTCAACGGCACCTCCACAGACGGCTGCCACGTCTGTGTTTTGGCAGAACCTGAACCATCCGGAAGCGGCCTCTCTTCATCTGTCTGCTCTGAATCTCTCCTCGAATGGCGGCGGCAATCAGCACTCCTTCTCCAACCCCCGACTCCACGATCCACAGTCCGCGCTGAGCCCACGCCGTGCTAATGACTTTGGTTTGAAGAACCTCGGTGTCGCCGATCTCTACCCTGAGGTCAGTGAGAGTGCAAACAGTAAGCCATCTGACTGGCATCTGACCGGCCTGAACAGTGACACGGAAGCCCTTCTAGACGCCTGCAATGGTGGAGCCGGCAGTCATCAGAACATCCCAACACCGGCTTTCGATCTGATTCAGGCACTTGACTCGCTTTGCCTGACCTCGAGTGACGCCGTTACAGAATCCACCAGTGGTGATCTCTCTTACCCGCCGGGCTTTGACGATCGGACGACGTCGACAACGACTGCACGAGTCGATACGCAGTGGCCTGTAGGCAGTAATCTAATTGATTCCTCTATCTTCAACGGCTTTGTGAGCAATGGAAACACCAACAACCATGCCGGGGGCCAGGGCAGTTGCAGTAATGGTGGTGCTTCTGCTAATGGTGGTGGTAATGGAACCGTCAACTGTGATAGTCGGAACGGTTCGAGCTTCTCAAACACCACAGCCGTAGTTGACCCTCTGCCAACCACGGACGCTATGCGAAGTATCTGGTCCTCTGATGGTCCCAGTGAGAACGGCCGTCGCGTCAGCGCTGGCTTCTTTCCTGGTCTTTCCTTCCCATCCAGTGTGATCAACAGCTTCAACAACAGCAGCAACAATAGAAACGGAAATACTGGCAGTGCCAGCAGCAGTGACAGCAGTAGCGGTAGCGGCAGTTTAACTAACAATCGATGCGGTGCCGTGGGAGACGGTCGCAGGCGTCCCAGTCCACCCGCTGCAAACTCCTCAGTCTTCTCTACCGTATCAAACAACGATGGGCTAGTCGCTGCTACGACCTCGATCCAGGCTGTCTGAGCCAGCAAACCGATATATTCTTTTATGCACTCCGAACTGATTCGCGCTATTGTGCTTCGTGTAAGTGTGTGTGTTTACATCGCCTAAAAGTGTTCTTCCAGCGACCCCCGACTCCCCCCGTCCCCTACCTTGATAGAGCTAGAAGTCCATTTGTCCGATTGCATTCAACCAACACTCCTCACCCCCAGTTTCCTCCGCCCCCGCTAAACGCGCAAACAGCATCTAGATTAAGAATAGCAATTTTCGTTGAGAAAACCCCAGGGTTTACCAGTTGTCCTATTTTCCACTATATTCACGTGTACAGACACGTGTCTGAGTATTTTCTAATATGTCTCTCTCTCTCTCTCTCTACATCTGTATACTTAACAATATATATACATATATATATCATTTTTACTCGAAATTTATCTGACAATGAAAACAATGAGACCCAAATGGATGAACCGTGTCATCTCCAACCAATATGATATCAGCATGTACACGTATCCGCGCGCACGCACGCACTCCCAGGTGTGTGCTTGGGTTTGGATTTGTTTTAGAAAAGAGAGAACGCCAGTGCCGCCCCCACGGCGTGCTGCGCGTGTAAACCCCCCTCTTTGTTTACCATTTTGGGCCACCACCGAATTTTGGCCCTTATTTTTCTCAGCCATTTGTTGCTCTCCCTGTCCTCCCCCCGCACCCGATACCTATTGTACCTGTTTCTTACGCCCTTCGTCTCTGCCCGCAAATTCCCCCCCCCCCCCCCCCCCCACCTAGACAGGCACACACACACACACACACTCGATTTTTGCAACCGTCAGAATAAATATATATATATATATATATGTGTGAAAGCATCCAAGAGAAGAGCCGCCTCATCCTACTCTAACTCATCGTCATTATATACATAACCCGCTGCCACGTCCTCACGTCTCTGGTTTGCCAAACGGGAGGTCCCATTTGATCGCACATGTGTGGATGTAAGTGTATGCGTCGTTCTCTCTCTCTCTCTCTCACACGCGCCTTCTCAGTTTCTGCTGTCTGAACTGGAAGACTGAATACGAGAGGGAGGTGGGTCTGGGGGACCCCCAGTAGCTGCATTTGCATCAACGGAAGTCGGCATATGTCCCCACCCTTGCGCACGCACACCGCGGCTTTCATTTATATCCCCCCATTTTCACGCATCTTCTCTACTCGGACGCCGCGTGTTCACTGTCTTCTTCACTGCCCCCTTCATCACTGTCTACAACTGCGCGCACCAACTAATATCTGTCCTTGTGACCCCTTTGGTTTAGCCTCAGTTCATGCACTCCCTTATCTCTTCTACATCCTATTGTCACACAAACTGCTTAGTGTTTGGATTCCACTCCGTCACATATTTGTCGCTCCTGATCGCTCTTCTCCGGTAATCTTCATAATACATCTTCCTTCCGGTTCATACTACTAGTAGCAGTGGTGCTCATGACGACTTTTGTGTTGGCGTTGATCAGCTGACAAGCCGCGTGTGCTTTTAGCTCCCCCAATTATCCCGCTCCCAGAGTGTTTTCTCTATTTTTCTACTGATTCCTCACTACTAACACTAACCCCCCTCTGTCTTGTCCGTTCGTTCCCACAACTTCTTTTCTCCACTTCTTCCTATTCCTATTCCTCCTCCGTTTCTCCGCCCCGGCTGCTTCCAAGTCTCATTGCAAAATGTCTCTCAATGATGCGAGTGAGCGGAACTGTCTCCATGTCTACTCTCTCTTCCCCACCGACGCTCTCGTACAGGTGTTAAGTTTTCCTTACTACCACCATCCCCACTGCCACACTTCCCAGTGTCCGAGAAGAAATTAATTTTTTATCGTTAATGTTTTTCTACTTTTGTAAACCCTCCACGCTTCACCTTGTTTGTAGTTAATTCTTTGCGCGCGCGTGGAACGCCGGACACCCCAGTCTATACCTCTCTCCCCACTCTCTTATGTCCCTCCGCCCACCTACACATACATTTTACATTTCCAACAACCGATGTTCCTTCAATTCTTTACTGTGGTTTAGTTTCCCAGACGAAAACTGTTGTCATTATTCAGTGCTTCTATTTATCTGTATATATATACATATACAATATGTATATATATGCATACCCTTACGTCTATACACATACCTAAATGTACCGAAAAATGCAGGCATTACACGTGCACATCCCGACACCCACACACAAATGACAGTGAGCGATAACCATTCACCGCGTTGACCGAGTAAGATGTTTGTGCTTTATTTTTGGAGAAACGGAGCCTCCAACGACCTCTTTTTGTCCTGTTTACACGCTTCCTGAAGGGCAAGACGATGACCTAGGTGTGTGTACCCGTCGGGGGCGCACATGCAGGAGCCTCAAAACTGGCAGCGGTTGACCTCGTCCACATCCTCCATTGGTGTCATTGTTTCTGTTTATTCGTGTGTGTGTGTATGTGTGTGTAGACCCGAAGAGACAAACATTCTCTCTCTGTGCGGATTTTGCACCGGCAGCTTCTTAGTGGTGCCCTGTCTTGTTTTTTTGAGAACCAGTAAAAAGTTTGCTTATCAATTCCTTTCAGCCTTGACTTTTCATCGACATTATCACTTTTCTGCAGGTATGGTTGATGTTTCGTAGGCAAAAGTGGCTGTTGTAGTCCGATTATGTCCGTGGTAGATTGGAGGTCTTGTAGGTAGGTGTATGACGTTGGGCTGATAACAATTTGTGCGTGGATAGACTCAAGCAAGTGGAGAGGTCCTGGTCGGAAGTCGTGGCAGACGAAGCAAAGTGAGGGATATTTGTCAGTAGCCTGTGTGATCCCGGTTGATGCAACTGGTCCTCTCCCCGTAGTTCCTTACTTTGGGGCCTCAACCCCGTGGGGTCGTGCAAGGCGTTTTCTGTTCGTTTAAGTTTCTTAGTTTGCTTGAGGTGTTTTTTTTACCGCGGCTGCGATGGTGTCCCGCAGAGCCGATGCTATTAGGTTGGACGTCAGTAGTGTCGCCTGCGCTTCCAGCCTTCGTCCTTACCTTTGCTCCGTGGAGTTGGCGAAAGACGCCTTTTCGGAGTACATTCTCGGCTCCCTCATCAGATGGTGGTTGGCCCATCATGATGTGGGTTGTTGTTGTTTCATTTGCCAAAACATATCTGTCGCTCTTGCCATTTCTTTCCTGCCGCTTATTCCGAAAGTCTTTAAACTCTTTTGCACACTGGATTTTCGGCAGCGTTAAATGTCTGATCATCGGTGGGCAGGTCGTGGATTATAGTGCTAAAAATCCGCTGACCCGTTGACCTAAGTCTCTTCTCACATTCCCAGGTCACCTGACTAAGGCAGAGTAGACGAGACTGAAAAAATCTGCAGCAAGTGCTCGAATTGAATGCATCCCCTTTTTCTCGGAAAGGACAACCGAAAGCCTATCATTCGCCTAGAACGAGGGTATGTATACTGTCGTGGAGTTGCAGCACTATGTCACTTCGCTTTTCAGTCACATGGTCAGAGTTAATCAGAGCGGCCAATCCGCGATTCTGGAGGTTCATTTTGAAGGTGACGGTAAGCCTATGGAATCCCACTGTCAGGTGATACCTGCAAGTTCTGACGGTTAGGTAAGGTACCTTCCTGTCTAAAAGATGCACCAACAGCTACTCCAGTTTCGTCGATGGCTGTTTCACATGGCATATCTCGCCTCGCAAACATTTGAAGTGCCACATGTCCGAAAATCTCAGCTGGAAACGCAGTATTAAGCTCGCTTGAGACAGGTGAGTTAAACCGGGGCAACCATCCGACTGGTTATGGGCCAGACTTCGCTAATGCACGCAAGGAAAAGGTAAACATTTTCCGTCCGTAGCTAGACCAAGTCAGACAACGCATGACAGCTGTCTTCTCGGCACACATCAAGCAGGTCTTACCATCGCACCTTCTTAATTCGCACCTCGTAAAATCAGGACTGGGAAAGCGTTCGTCCATCGGAAGCCATCTCAACAGGCGATGGTATTCACTGCAGGAGGTGTGTTACCTGGGTCGTCACATCTACCATAACTTTGTTCAATTAGGGGTTGGAGGGGTTATCACAACCTGGACTACTCATCATTTTCATCGAGTGCAATCATATGCTGGTATTCATGGCATAATACTGTACACATTTCGGGTGCATTCAATTTATGACGGATAGCAAAAAGTACAACCCGTTGACTCGGGGGGAGGATTGCAAAATCTGGGAGTGGTTATGGTTGGCTGATGATAACTGATAAGACAGTAATGGCCATTCCAGTCACAATTTTCTGTGTTGGTAATCTCATACAGCCTGCAATACTAGCCGCTGTGTGGGATCGATAGAGAGCTCCAGGGCAAGACGGTACGAGCGAATCCCTTACCGAGACCGGTAAACACTCGCCTATCATTGTTAATGCACGCGATCGCAAACGATAACACATCGAGCCCTTGGCTCCATGCTTAGAGCAGTAGACTTCTAATTCACGGGTTACTTGTTCGAGCGCCGGGGATTGAAAAACCTGTGATTGCGTATGACCTGTTGACGACAGCTGATAAGCTCGAAATATCAGTTCCAGTATCTCTTTGTCATAATCTCACATTGTCCTCTCCCGTCACTACCAAAAGTTTGTAATATAAAGCGGAGTGTTCGGGAAGTCAACACAAGGGCAGTTATCAAAAAATCGACTACAAAAGCAGTCAAGTCCGGACGCAGTATTGGCGCGCTGACAGGGCACTGCAGTGATTGAGAAGATAAGCCGGATAATCCGAAGGAATAATTATTCAGCCAAACTCACCTAAGTCTGCACGCAAATCGGGACGGTAATGCAAGTAGTACAGAGCAAAGTGAACTGACAACAATCTGCGTGGGACGTATATACAAAGCAGAGGGTGCCATTCATCAGTAAATCGAGAGGCCTAAAGGTCCGCTAAAACCGCACGTACATGGTCCGATACAAAGCTGCAGTTAGGAAAAGTGACGTCAGTTCTCAAATGGTCGGCGATTACACGGTGCTCAGCCACACATCAGTTGACAACAGCAGGGTTGGTGACCTGCTCTAATAGTGATTTCTCGGCACGCAATTTAGCGAAAAACATTCCACCTTTCGTCCTCTGTAGTAAAGGCTTCGAATTCGCCAAGGCTGAATACCTCACACTGCAAGCTTCAGGCTAAGCACTGCTCGAGAGAAAATGTAGCAGTAAGGAGCAAGCGATACATTGGGATGTTGCCAATATTAGTAAGCACATGTTAATTTAGCCACTGAATTATATAAACGCTGTGGCTTCTGTTTGTCCGCTACCTCTCGCTCACTCATACACGCATGTTAGCTCTGTCGAGGAACTGGGAAATGAAACAAAAACACCATTTGAATTAATCGCTTACCTGGCGAAATAACATACCTCCAAAAGCAGACTGTTAATGATAAAAGGAAACATTATTACCCACCTTCTTAAAAAGACGAGAGATTGCTCAATCCCGAAGTAAATTAGTCGTACTCCGACTATGGGACAAAACCATAGCTTTTAATTGTTTCACAAAATGGAGCTTCTGGCATAAATGAGACGGTAACCGAAGAGCGAAAATTTTTTTCGGTAGATAGAGGGTTGACAGTGTTGTTGTCGTCCACTGGATACGTTTACTAGACACCCTTCCTGTTTATGTGAGCAAGTAGCATTCATGAGGAGACATTGAAGCGGAAAAAACTGTTATTTCGTTGGCCCTCCCCTCAATGGCGATCTTGCGATGTCTTTATGGGCGCCTATGCTGGACACGGCTACAGGAACCATCCACTATTGGCTTGCGCCAAGTTACAGAGAAATTCAGTTTAGGATTAAATGAGGGTCATGTTTAAGGTTAGGGCTGTGGATACCCATAGTACCAGTAGTGGCTACAGTCGAAAACTTCAGTTCGCAAATCGCTAACATTTTAAACTTTTGTTATTTTTCCTCTCTTAAATGTTATCTGTTTGTGCGGAGGTACAATAATAATTAGCGGTAGGTTCTTTCTTTCCCCAGTGTCTCGCCGTTGCAGGTATTTGTGTCCCTTTCATTCTGAAAGCTATGCAAAAATGGGGATGTTGTGTCTGTGCTTACTGAAAGCACTGTCGGTGCTAAGCCCGCCAAAGTGAGTGACTTCTATGACCGCCTAAACGGGACACGGAATCAGGAACCGCCCAAAATGCATCTGCCTGTGAGCCAAATTTCGGAGAAAGAGGGCTTGAGATTACGGGGAGGATAAGCGTTAGCTTTAGCGTTAAGGCTAGGGTCCAAGTTGTGGTTAGGGTCAGTTTTATGCTAAGGGTTATAGTTTGGGTGCGTCTTAACTGTTGGGTTTTTGGTTTAGGGTAGTGTTAGGGTTAGATTACGTTTATGGTTTAATTTTTTTAGGGTAAGAGTTGGGGTTAAGAACCCGCCTGAAATATATCGCGAGGTCACCTATCCTAAGTGCACGGGACTCTCCTACTTCTGTGTCCTGTTTGGGCAACCATACAAGTCATGTTGTACCTGACCAACTGTCAGTAACGACGCACCAACATAACATTTTGTTTCAGTCATAACATCAAAGGAGTTGTTCACGTTGAATTTGTTCCGCGCGACTCCATATTTAGCGAAAAATGACAAGACAATGGTTGCTTATCCCCACCCTCCTTACTCACCCGACCTAGCTCGCCTGTGAGACAGGTAGAAAATGTAAAAGGAAGTCGTTTTTAGAATGTAGAAAGCGTTAATAAAAATGCTGGTGGTAGATATTCGCATTAGTTCAGAACTTTATAACGTTTCCAAAGGTGTAATACTCATTGGCGCAAGTGCAGATCATCTAGTGGATATTATTCTGAAAGATATTACTATTTTTAAGATGTGATCGTTTTGGATATCCCCTCATATGCCCGTGTTATCGAGCTCATTTTGAGGACCTTAAGCTGGAACTCAATGGCAGATCGAAACGGCTCTCATTTCGTCCTGCAGTCTGGTCAGGTTGGCGAATTCACTTCCGTGAGATATCGTGCAGTCCTGAACGTGATCCAGATGACTACTTCACACGCACCACAGTGCAGAGCCCTTGTCCTAAAAGCGCACAATTGTCGCAGGGGGTTATGTGAATTAAACCCGAGCGACTGCGATCTTCAAACCATGTTTTTAGTAGAGAAGTCTTGGGAAGGCCAGAGTAGTAGGAACAGTGTATTGTGTACACAGAGGAACAGAAAATAGATGGAATAGGGATGGAAAGGGATTTGACTTGGAGAGCATACAACTGGCCGGAAGAGCCAGTCGACTCCAAGTACTGGTTTGACAGCAGTCAGACCGGTAGACACAGAGAGCGTTTATTGGCTAGGTCGGCCTGTGATTGGTTGGACAGCGTGTAGGTAGACATCAACTCGGGTGGTCTGTGTCCTACACACCAGTAAGTCTGGCGGCCGCCACGACCTTGAGGTCTAGACGGATTGAGGTCACGATAGGAAGGTCAGGCGTCGAGCAGGCAGCAACCACTACATAAATACCAGCTGACCCGGCCATTCGGGTGGACTGCTGTCATGACTATAATCCTTGTAAGGTGGCTGTTTGCGGAGAAATTACGTGCCCCTATCACAGAAGATCTGAGGCCCGAAACCGCTACCTGTTGGTTAGGAGCCAGGCGTTCTAATGGTCTCCTGCATATATTAAAAGCCGCTGTGTGGCTTTTGACGTGCCTCGAGAGTGAACCCCAGGCAGAAAGGGATGAGTGAGTCCCGTCATCGATCGGTGAGCGCCTACGCACCAATTGATGGTTCTCTCAAGTACGTGAGAACCTAACCGCCAGCGGAGATCCGGTCAGGTAGGGCTCTCGAGTTCCGTCAGCCACTGCGCCCCCATCCACATCCAAATGTGAGCTCTTCCATCTTATCTTTTGCAAAAAATATGGCGATTCATATTAAATTGGATACCGTTAAATAATCTCTCAAAAACCCTTATACGTAAATCTGGAAGGCATACTCTTAAAATGGTTTGAAAGCAATCAAATCATTTAGGAACTGATTTGGGACGAGTAGAAATATTCCTGACTAATGTATGACACTAACAACGACAGTTCGACCACCGTTTTCGGTCGTGTCCACTGTATGCGCCAAATCAAGGTGGATGTTGGAAAAATGACATGTGCTTATAGAAGCAAACAGGTGAATCCCAGGAAGTAGTTCAGGTGTAGAAGATGCGATCGCTAGAACAAGTTTATTTGCCTGGCGTTTCGAATCCTGGCTTGAACTCCTCATCAGAGGTAACTGCTGAAAAGGGGTACCCTAGAGGGTGATCCCCAAGGCAGAACGGGATGAGTGAGTCCCGTCATCGGTCGGTGAACGTCTAGGCACCAGTTTATGGCAGTCTCAAACACGTGAGAACCTAGCCGCCAGCGGAGGTCCGGTCAGGTAGCGCTCTTCGAGTTCCATCAGTCCGCCTCCAGTCTTCTAAAATCTGTCTTGTCATCGAAGAAGGGTGAGTGACAGGATGAGTGCGGTAGATGCTGCGCAAATGCCGAGCCCGTGAGGCACGCGGTTGAAGTCGTTGGTGATGGTCAAACGGTCGACTAAGGCGAATGCTCTATAGCTAAAAGCGATGCTGTGAAGACACCTTAGGAAATAGTTTTTTTATGGAAAACTCTGGAATAAATTACAGCAAGGGAAACTATTATGAAGAATAAACGGGTATGCCGATGTGTCTGCAACTCGGAAGCATCAACCTTTGTGGCCAATCACGTGCGAGCAGCCAATGTCAGGTGTCGAGAACAAAAGGTTGCAATTTACGGTAAAAAGGTCATCAATATGTAAGAGTACTTTCCACATGTCCGCACTAATAACTCGCATCAACGCATCCAACACACTGAAGAAGATAAAAAAAAACCACTGGGAAGCCGCCCCCACACCTGCGACAATTCTTTCTACTTTAACACAGGTGCCAAAACAACAAAAAGATATGCTATCAGCATTATTGATTTTCAGTGCTGCCTTCAGAAAGCGCACGGGACTTTGGTTATTGGCCGCTTAAAAGTGTGGACGGCTCTTATAGCGTCCTTTTGCTATGGCGCCAGGCTGGCTTTTGGTAGGTCTGTCTAAACGGTGACGGTCGGCGTAAAATTAGTAACTACGCCCTGCCTGACTAACGCAGGTCGTGCGGATGAGGGCGAGACAGCGAGGACCGCAAATTACTGGTCACCGCGCATCAAAGGCACTATACGCTGAAGGCCCACGAAGTCCTGTCGGATCCCGTTGATGGGTGGCATATGGGCGCTCGTTTTAAATTGCTATTTACGTCTTGAGTCCCCCGCAGACAGTTCACATGCAAACTAAACTATCAATAGTTAGGCGGCAGCCATGGCAACGTCAAGGACGGCTGGTGTGGCGATTTTTGACGTTAATTTTAAGTGGCTTTGCAAAAATCGACAGTCTAGGTGGGCTTGGAACCCACAACAGCCATTTGAAGGCTTCAGTACAGTCAATACTCTAGTCAACTGAGCTGTGAGGACCCAGTCGGGAATCGTGAGTTTAACCAAACTTGGATCAAGTTACCCATCTAGTCTACTCTACTCCCCAACTCATCCGACCTAGACCTACTGCGAATTCTTCTTATTCCCAAAAAGGATGCAATAGTTAAAGGGAAGGTGTTTTCAGAATGTAGAAAAGGTTAAGAGGATATTACCTGTGGCACTTATTCGCGCTGGTTCAGAACATGACAACAACGTTTCGAAAAGTGAAAAACTCATTGGTACAAGTACCTATCATCTAGTAGAAAATATTTTGAAAAGGATTGGTGCTTTTAAAATGTCATCGTAACTTTAAAAATGTAAGTAAGTACTCTTTGTTTGTTTGGGTATTCCCTCTCGAGCTGGACGATCGTCTTTTGAGATCAGTCGCAGAACAAAACCGCCTACGTTTCGTCCTGTAATCCGATCAAATCGATGAATGAACTTCCATGAGATGTCGTATAGTCCTGAACATGATCCAGTTGTTATTACTCCACACACTTCAAAGTACAGAACTCTTGTCCTAAAAGTGCACGAGTACCAACTGAAGCGGACATTCAGACGAACTGCTGTCACGATTATAATAAGCGCTTGGTCGCTGTTCGCGGAGAAATAACACGCGCTGGTGATGAATGGCAGACTGAAGTGACCGTCGGGCACGATTCGTCGTAGAGGCGGCGCCTTTCCGTGCAGCTGTTCTTGTGCCTAAAAAGCTGCGAGCGGTGTGAACGAGGGGACAAGACACGAGTTTGGCCAGAGCGGAAGGCGAGGTCGAGTCGCAGCGGTCTCATATGTGGGAGGCGCGGGGGGAGGAGGTGATGGGTCTGACTGAGAGAGCGAGTCAGCGAGGGGTCTGGGGGCATCAGCCGAAGCCTATAAATTGACGGCCCTTGTACCAAAGCCATTAATAAATTGGAGGCAGACGAGGCCTTGTCGGCTCGCGTTGTTGGACGGCATACGGGCGCTCGTCTTGAAGCGTTATGTCTGTCTCGAGTGCCGCGCAGGCGGCAACAAACAATCAATAGCAAGGTGGTGGCCTCGATAACGTTAGGCGAAACTGATGTGAAGATTTCTTGCGTGTTTATCGGCACCATCCTCCTCGAGCCAGCCTGCAACCCTGGGTCAAACAGAACTGTACCTTTGAACACAGGCCCACTTAGTCTCGGGTCTCGCGCATACTTCACGTAAAGCATCAAAATATGTCATTAGATTGTGCCAAAAGAGTTTGAATGGAGCTGTACCATTAGAAGTTCAAATTTAGGGCGTTGGCTGTTGATTGGATGATAAAAGCATAGGCTGATCGATGAAATCATGCATTTATTAAAAGCGGACACTTACTGTATAAAATAAACAGATTTTTCTAGAACAAAGCCACGATTTGGTTTTCGTTCGAGAATTTAAGTTTCTGTATCCCTCAATGTAACTGATCACACTCAAGCGTCGACAGCAAGGACGCAAGGCATTGTAGCAATTTGCATCAATTTGAGATAGCGGATGGTTATCAACCCAAACTGTGCACTGCTGGTAATTACTTTGTGCGTTGTTTGTTGTGTGAACACTGAAATGAAACGAGATTTAGCAGTGAACAATATACACAGTAACTCTCGAAAAAATGCGAAGGAAAGTTTTAATGATGCAGCAGAACTGATAAGAGGGAGTCTAATTTGCAGCTAATCTGTTTGATACTGGACAAGCGACATCCCACCTACAATTGTTTTAAGGCCCTCTGTCAATCCTGAACATTGGTAAGAGGAAGTTGGACGCCGGACGCACGTAAGTCTGCATCGGAGCGGGTGAGTGTCCGAAGAGTTTGAGCCTGACAGTCATCAAAGAAAGGTCTTGTGTGAGTCAACCTCAGACCCAATTGGGATAGGCAAGCTTTAGTATGTGCGCACTTAAACCAAGTTGATCCTAGATACAGTTTCCGGCACCTGCTATCCCGAATGAATGAGAAGGTTCGCGATCCAGGTAATTGTATGGACGAGGAAGAAGGCATATCGAGCACCAGATCAATTGATTTATTGTTCTGAATTTTCGAACTCGTACAGGAGTCCATCTTCAGAGATGAGAAAGCAACCAAAAAAGAAGTTAATTATAGCGGCCATAGGCCAATCAGCTGTCAGAAAAAATCGGGTTGTCAGGGGGTTATAAACAGCAAACGAAAAAGGG
>JAYGXS010000003.1:250674-314426 GCA_036362985.1 Ligula intestinalis | reverse complement strand
GGGGGGGGGGGGGGGGGGGGGCATAAAAGTGGTGTACGCTAACCAGCTGCCAGTGGAGCCGGGGGTCATGAAAAACAATTAGCGTACCGCCTTGTCACCCCGTAGGTGGTCCTGGTAACCCCACCTCCTCTTCCGGCTGGTTCGTTGTGGGATCCTCTTCGCTTGTCCTCCTTATGTGTGGTTTGGCTTCGTTCCGTCTCTTTCCCAAATAATGGTGCAAGACTTTGCAGGCCGCTGGCAGCTCTTGATGCCTGTTGATCGAGTTGGCATCCGAGTGCCATGCCTCGAGAGTCAGCCTTTCGGCCTTTGAGGTTCCTCGGCCTACCATGGTCGCTCCTTTGAGATCAAAGTTATGGTCAGTCTCTGCACTGTGCGCCGCCAGTTGCGAGTTTGGGTCCAGTTTCTTGGCCGCTCATTTGTGCCTTTGTAGGCGGGTTTGCGATTTGCGGCCTGTTTCTCCAACATAATTGCAGTCTCCCTCATTGCAAAGTATCGTTTAGACGACCACAGAGGTTTCTGTAGGGGGCAGTCGGTATTTAGGTTGCATCACCTGCTATGTGCTGTTCTGGAGGCAGGTGAGTCTTGCAATCACGTGACCTCCTACGTCGCGTGGCACCGAAGACGGCACAGGGTCACCATATACTGACTGGAATGTTGATTGGGAGCACAACTCACTCGGTTTTTTGAAAACTGGAGATGTTTGACGGGCGTTCTATTTGCGTTCACTATCAGTCACTCCCTCTCCACTGCATTAGCTGAAGATAATAGGTAAAAGCTTTGCCGCTGCGGTCCTCAGGCCCGGTTCTTTTGAGCAAAAAAAATAAGGGAGACGGCAGATGGAAGGAGAAGTTTATTCTGTACAGAGGAGGTGAAGAATAGGTATGAGGAAGTCCACTGTCGGATGCGCTTAAGTCTGCACCAGAGCGGGGTAGTTTCTGACGTGGTGTGTGCGCACTTGCTACTCACCGCAAGAGGTTTAGCTTTGGCACAGATTTCGGCACCTGTTATTGGCTGTCCCGGAGACAGATGAGGCTTTCGATCACGTGACCTCACGCATGGCGTGGAGCCGAAGGTGGTACAGGGTCACGACATATCTACTGGCGCCCAGAACGTTGCATTGAACCATCGGTCACTCGATGGAGAGGGGAACGTCTGAGCTTCGAGTGGCTCCTTTTATTCGTGGGGTTGTTTGCGCAGGTTTCTTCAGGCCTGCTTAGCTATGCTGACCGGAGTTTGTACGTAATGACGCAAGATATTGTAAGTTGCCTCTAAAGGTTAATGAGTCTTATCGTTGAATTATGGATCAAAATCCTCGGAATTGTGTTTTGTAATGTTTAAAAAGTTGTGAGAATTGCATTCATCTATCTGGCGGGATTGCTAAACGCATTGCGGGATCCTGTTGTGCCTTTGAGTTTCGGTCTAAGGCCTTCAGAGGGGACTGCTTACCGGTAGAAAATAAACGCAAACACTTCATCGTCACTTGCCAGCTGGAGCCCCATCCTCAGTAAGATACTAGGGCCTTTTCGAAGATTTCTCGTGAAGAAGACAACTTGTGAAAATTAACCGAACTATTTCGAATGAAACAGAGAGTTTGAATGATGCAGTAGAACTAGTAAGCAGGGAGTTTAATTGGGAGCTAATCAGTTTGATATTAGACAAGCTGACATCCTACTTACAACTGTTTTAATGCCCCTACTTCATCGTGAACAATGCGAACTCATGCAGCAAATATATTTGCATTGATTGCCGATGCTTGTAAATGGTCAAGTATTGTGTGGTGAGATTAGACATGGAAACATGGGGAGGCCGAAATTGTTATTTCCGTTTTTTTTACTGTCATCTGTCAGTCATAATTTGGGGCCGAGTGAATTGGCAATCACGCCTCTTAGCATTTCTGAGTCTTACCTTTTAATTACGGATCCAAGTCCTCCGAATTATGTTCGGGGATGGTTAAAATCCCGCGAGGATGGCATCAATCGATCTGGCGGCATTGCCCATGCGAGGTCCCGTTTTGCCTTCGAGTTTCGGCCTATGGCACTCAGAGGGGACTGCTTACCGGTAGCGAATAAACGCTATAAGGACATCGTGTTTGAGCTTCTACTATAAGATTTCGATATCACCCACAGTAGAATTTTTTTGCTGCTCGCAAACACTTGCCCTTCGCATCAGGTGCCAGCTGTCATCTCGTCAACAACAGAGATACCAAAGGAGCTTTGAAGACTCCCTTCGATTATTTGGGATAACGCTAAACCTATATGGCCGACTTCAATAGGAAGTTTAGTCTGTACATGATAGTACAAAGATCAGTTTGCTTAAAGAACCATTGTTCTATTCTTTCCTTTCCCTTGTCTATATTGACACCCGCAGTGCCGTTGTTGACTTTGCAGGCGGCTGGTTCGTACGTTTTCCGAACAGTTCTCGAACAAAGCCATGGCTAGTCGTATTAGTTGCCTGTTAAAAATGGTGCATTTGTAGGTCAGGGGCTCTATGCCCTAAGTATTTCCTGCATTGTGTTGGAACGAACGCTGAATTGCCTTGAAAATTGCGTTCACCGATCCAGCCGGATTGCAGGGTGGATTCCGTTTTGTCTTTGTGCCTCTGTTTAAGGTCCCCTCCCAGGTGATACCGCGGTGGCCATTAATTACCATTTAGAGACTTCAGAGACTTCATTTTGCGAACAAAGAGAGTGCCCACAAAGAAAAGGGAAACTGGACTGTCCAGTTGTCACCCCCCTACCATCCAACACATTACTAGTCATGATGTGACTGCTTGCAAAGACTCGAGACCGGGCCCCAAGGTGTAACTGGACGGGCAGCTTCCGTAACCCATGTTAGGAGCAACTCATTTGGGCGAGATGGTACTGGCAAGGGATTACAGTCAGGAAAAGTGGACGCTTGGACGTGTTCAGTGAAAGTGTGGTCACGTCGTCTACGAGATTCGGTTCGGATCAGACATTTGGATGCACCACACTAATCAGCTGAAATGCCTAATGTACTGAAGTGCCAACTCCAACTCCAAGCCCAAACTAATAACTGGAACTACTACGGCACACATTTGATTTGCCAAAACATAGAGAATTCATAGTTGCAACGTCAAGCCGATCTCCTTAAGTATCTAGACGATCGGGCCGAAAATGAACGCAAGCGTTTCCGTTGCAGGTGAACCTGTGGCATAAATCTTAGAATTCGGCTCAAGGGCTGGGGAGTTCTAGCAGCAGCCCTAATCGAGTTGCCCGCACGCTAACCTGATGACTAATTCCACGCCACATTATCGATCGGCCCATAGAGAGCGCACTTGATGATATCGCACAAGCTGCCGCCAGACTTAGTACTCCGCCCAACTATTGGGATGAGCCGGAATGCCAGTTGGCATGTTAAATTCTCAAGGACAATATCAGATTTGTCCAATGGCAGTCCGACCTTGTACATGCGCGTATGCCCATTTTTTGCCGTTAACACGTTGTACCAAGTACGCCAGTACACTTCCATTCTTCTTCCGCTCTTGTTGTTGATTTCCACTTTGGGGATTCGACCAAGGCTTTGTTGGACGGCAAACATCGTGGCATGTGGCACGGTTATAACCACCCAATCGGTGAATAGCCTTCCTAGAATAGCAATCGGTTTTTTTCTTCAATTTAATACTAATCCATCTTAACTATGCTACCGCGAGATTAAACAATCTGTCACCCTCTTCAATAAGATATGTTATGATGTTTCCTTTTATTATTATCAGTCTACTTTTAGAGGTATGCCATCTCTCCAGACCAGCGATTAATTCAACTGGTGTTTCAGTTTTATTGTCGAGGCCCTCGACAGAGGTATCATCGTGTTTGTGTCTGTG
The DNA here is from genome assembly GCA_036362985.1 of Ligula intestinalis. NCBI lineage: Eukaryota > Metazoa > Platyhelminthes > Cestoda > Diphyllobothriidea > Diphyllobothriidae > Ligula > Ligula intestinalis. The sequence continues at coordinate 310,586 of JAYGXS010000003.1, read as the reverse complement.
TGTATGTCAGAGATAGAGGTCGCGGACACACGGAAGCCACAGTGTTTATATTATTCAGTGATTAAAATAACACTTGCTTACTAAAATTGGTAACACACGCATCAATCGCCGATGTTTATATTTTACTGCTGTATTTTATATCAAACCGAATTCAGCCGGAAGCTGGCAGTGGGAGTATGCATTCCTCCTTGGCGAATCCGAAGGTTTGGATATGGAGGTTGGAAGGTGGAGTGTTTGAGAAGAAAACGACTCGATCGCTGGGACAATACTTTTATTCGCCTGACGTTTCGAGATCCGTCGCGGATTCGTCATCACAGACATAATCAGAGAGCAGTAACAGATACAGGAGGAGCAGATACCTGGTGGAATTCTTGTTGATAAATTGTAGGTTGCTGTATCAAGATTGAAGCAGGTCTTAACGGTTATCAATTCTTGTGAGGAGTTGTGCTGAATCGATCTTTTAGGCGTGCTCGGGGACCACGAAATGATCAAACATTTGATAACTGACGTTATTGCACCTGTGTATCTGATCATGTACGTGCAAGTTGTCGATGAACGCCAGTTTTCGTTTTATGTACAAATTCCTCGCAGATTTTTGTGAGCTCACTGCGCTCCATGCTACTTGCTTGATCGTCCAGATTTGCGTGGAGAGTTTGGTCAAATGTTCATTCATTCGTACTGTCGGTTGGAGTTATCGCAATTCCCCAGTCTTTTCTTCCGACTCACTGCATTTCATGTCAGCGCGCTGATACCACGCTCTCACTTGGCTGCTTTTGTGATCCGCATTTCGTCAACTGTCTTTCGGCTGTTTTCATTGTCCTCCTGACAGTCGGCTTTATAGTTTAGACTTTTGTTAGTGCTAGAAGAGGATATTAAGGAGTTATACCAAAGGAAAGGGGAGGCCATTTCGGGCATATCAACCATCATCAGCCGTTCGTACGCAATCCCAGGTTTTTGCGATCCCCGAGGTTGAAACAAGCGGCCTGTGAATTAGAAGTTCACTGGCCTAACCATTGAGTCACAGACTCGTTGTAGTATCGACTGTGATCGCGTATATTAACAATATTAGACGAGCGTTCACCCGTCGCGTTAATGGATTCGCTTTTACGGTACCGTACCTTGGAGTTCACTCTCGATCCCAATCAGTAGCCACACAGCGGCTAGTATTGTATGAGATTACCGACAAAAAAAGAGCGACTGGAATGGCATTAATATCTTATCAGCTATCATCAACCAACTTTAACTACTCCAAGATTTTGCATCCCCCCAAGTCAGCTGTTTGTACTTTTGTTATCTGTCATAAATTGAATGTACCGTAAATGCGCAGAGCAGTATGCCTTGAATACCAGTACATGATTGTACTCGGTGAAAATTATGAGTAGTCCAGGCTGGGATTACCCTTCCAACCCCTAATTTAACAAAGTTATGGTAGATATGGTGACACTAGATTTGTTAATGGCCCAACTGACACACCCCGATAACGATTGTTTCAATACTCTGCCGACAAACAAGTACGGTAACTAAACACACATATGAGATCACTTTTTTCCTTGAGCAATAAGAAAACCCTTTCGCGTAAATACACACACCATTGGCCTGGTATACATTAATGAATTATAGCACTGTATAATGTGCAGTAGAGAGAGAGACGAAGGTGCAGGTGGATGTGACCGCCCCAGTAGGCAGTCCTCCTGCCGTTAATACTTATCGCCTGCTGAGATGTTCCGATGAACGGACGAACGGACGCCTTTTCCAGCCCCGATTTTGCGTGCTAATTAACAAGAAGGTGCGACAGTAAGTTTTTCTTGATGTATGCCGAAAAGACAGCTGTCACTCAGCTGTCAGACTTCGTCGAGCAGTTGGCTGGATATATTAACCTTTCCCTCGCCTACGTTAGCGAAGTCTAGTCTATAAGCGGCCGGATTGGTCCAACTCTCCTGACCCAAGCCTGCCTACCACTGCGTTTCCAACTGTGATTTTCGGACATGTGGCGCTTCAAATGTCTGCGCAGTCAGGGATGCCATGCGAGCCAGCTATCGAGGGACCTGGAGTAACTGTCGACGAATCTTTTAGACAGGAAGCTACTTTACCTTACCCTCCGAATACAGAGGCATTGCTTGACAGTTGGATTCTATAAGCCTACAGTCCCCTTCAAAATAAGCCCGGAAAGCGGGCTAGCATAGTGCTGCAACTTCACGACAGCATACCTAACCACGTTCTAGACGACTGATAGGCTGTCGGATCCCCTTTCCGAGAAAAGGGTGATGAATCAAGGTCGAGCACTTGCTGCAGGCTTCTCCAGCCTCGTGTAATCTGCCTTATTCAGATGAACTGAGACCTGGGCATGGGAATAGACAGTTAGGTCTGTGGTAGTCCTCTGCTAAACCTGCATGCATTTACAGCTTTGTCATATTTTCATTGTTACACAAATTTCTAGACTAACTCTTGCCTTGCAAGTTGCATTTATAACCTTTTGTTTAAGTTAGCGAACAACCGTTTCCCACTACACTTTAACTCGCTTGCACGTTGATTCCACAGTGGGCATTTTCTACCTATTGGTCTTCTTCACTAGACGGGGTACGTAGTCGTTTTGGCATATTCAGGGTATACGACGCGGTTTGGCTTGACGTGTTCTTAGCGTGGGATCGCATCATCGATTGCCTTTCTCAACTAGCCATTTATTTATTGCTTTTGGTTTAGTTTTGGGATTGCTCAATAGTGGGCGAAAAAGCGAGGTTTTTTTTTCAAATGAAAGAAACCTGACTTCAAAGGTAGGATACTAAAGAAACATGTGTACAGTTCTATACCAAGTTGACAGTGTAGCAGAAAAGAAATGCAGGAACACCGTGTTCTCAGCCTTCCTTCCTTGCTGAGTTCAATATATGAACCTCCTTGTGGTTGATCTGCCACCTGCTCTCCCATTCTATTCGATCCATTTATCGATGTCCAGTTTCTCAGCTCAGTGTTACTGCCCTCGAAAATGGCTCCTATATCTGTGGTTGCCCTTTGCCAAATTTATGCGCATTTACAACTTGGCCATACTTTCATTTGTACATAAATGTCTAGACTAACTCTTGCCGTCAGGCGTTTCTGTAACTTGCATTTAGAACCTTTTTTGTTCAAGTTAGCACACAACCTTTTCCCGCTACACTTTAACTCGCTTGCACGTTGGTTCAACAGCGGGCATTTTCTACCTATTGGTCTTCTTCACTAGACGGGGTACGTAGTCGTTTTGGCATATTCAGGGTATACGACGCGGCTTGGCTTGACGTGCTTTTGGCGTGGGAAGCTAGAAGGCGGTTAACACAGTCCGCCTAGATATGCTAACTCTGGCCTTAGTCACCACGCTCAATGTCCTCATAAGCTGATTGAAAGTGGACTGGTGCCTGGGGGAGACGGGGGAAAATCTGTGCCGAGGCGCCAGCCTATCTGGTCTTTAATTATGCGGTCACTTTTCTGTAGTTGGTTTTATTGAACGGATGCACAGGTAGACAGGGAACTTGCCCGTCCTGTTTTGTCTTGGAACTCAATCTAGGGCCCTTGCAGGCACTCTCATAGCGACTTATAATATACGATTGAGTGGAGCCGACAAAGACAAGGGAGACCGGAATGGTCATTTCTGGTTTATCAGCGGTTATCAGCCAGTCATGCTCAATCTCAGGGGTGGCGAACCCACGGCCCTTTGGTCTCGGGGTGCAACTCTATGCGATTGCGTCACGGGCTCGTTGTTTTTTCTATTGCAATCGGCATATGGTAATAACTGGTAGGGCAATCACCGATCTGGTTAGGGAACCAGCTCGTCTCGCTGTGCCTTGGAACTCAATCTACAGCCTTTTCAAGTTGGTTATGGCGTCCTTCGCGTTTTCAACTAATTCAGCTTCATGACAGAGGCTTTTGCATCTGTAATAGTAGCGAAAATTCGATTCATAGGTGGTGAGTCAGAAGGAGAAAGGACGATCACTGGGAGGGTTTACTTTTTATCTGACGTTTCGGATCTTTACCTAGTCTATCTATCTTCAGAGAGTGAATGCCCTGGCTCCTGGCTCTCGCTTTATGCCGCTCCTTTCGTCCGCGGGCGTAGTCGGCCAATCCTGTTAGAGCCGCTCGGCGTAGCTCGCGTCTCTAGGTGGTAACCGCTCGCCGCACCAGCCGCCTGCTAGCCGACCACCGCGCTCTGCTCGGCGTTGAGACTGTCTGCCATTGGGGCATCAGTGTTTGTTTGGCTTCCCCTCGTCTCACTATAGCCTGTCACCTGGTAACCACTCTCTGAAGATGGATGGACAAGATAACTATCCGAAAAGTCAGATAAAAAATAAACTTCTCCCAGTGAATGCCCTTTCTTCTTCTACTAAGCATTCATTTTATCATGTGGTGAGATACTCCTTATGTTGTCTGATTCTTGCTAATACGTAATTTACTAACCGAACGGACAGAACATTTAGTATTGCCGGCCACGACAAGGGAGACTGGAATGGCCATTTCTGGCTCATTGGCCGTCATCAGCCAGTCATACACAATCCCATATAGTGCACCATCCGAGGCGCAAACTCGCGACCGTTTCGATCAGAGTCTGACGCTCTAACCATCGAGTCAAACGCCCTGACCATCGAGTCACGAGCTCGTTGTTTTGCCGGTGTAGGTATGGAGATATGTACACTCGTTGAGGAATGTTCACCAACTGCTAATGGAACTCACATGCTCCGCTCTGCCTTGTTTATAATTTCTCGGGCTATAACAGCAGCCGTAGCGGCTGGTAGTCTAGACAGTTAGTATTGTCATTATCAGTAGTTTCCAGTAGAGTCCATAAGTAACCAAATCGTTCCATATGTCCCCGACGTTAACTTGGATAAAGAAGAAGTAAGTGGGCAAACGTCGATGAAATATCCTATCAGGACAGGATAACTTATTATACAATAATTTATGTTCAATCAAGTTTACTTTTTTCGGCAACGAGTTTTCCCATCTCGAAGAGTCTACAAACCTTACCCAAGCTACCGTCTGCATAAAAAAGAGCGCCCGAGAACGCACTACTGCAATAAATGCTTTCAAAAAATACCCCACCTTGAAGCTAGTGATAAGCGTAAAATATGGAGTCAATCAGGTGAGATTACAAAAAAACCGGAACTGATTAGCTGACAGTTCAAGGACATTTATGTTTTAAAGCTGCGAAATTTCCCATTGAAGCTTTCAAAAGATAAGTCGGCGAGCATACATTTGCTTTCGATAAATTCTCTTCAGGTCTGTATATTTGCATCGGAACTATACTATGCGGGTTGTTGGAAAAAAATAGTGCGGTTGCTGCTTTTTTAAGTTCCTTGAAAAATAAAAGCTACATTTTCGGCAAAATGAACGCTTGTTTAGGCTTTTACCTAATCAGTATCACCACTATGGTGGAGCTTGTTGCAGTGACCCCAATCTCGCGGTGGTTATCAAGTGCGCATGCAGCAACGCCTGCCTATCGCTATCCAGTCTGGTCAATCCTCTCCCTGTAGCGGACTTACACAGGACCTCACGGCGACGACAACCAAGCTCCCACACTTCAGATGCCACCCCCCCCTCTCGGGAGCTGACGCCCACTCGTCCGATAGTCAACTTCCTCCACTTCCTCTTCCCATCTGACGTCGCACTTCCACGCTTCTCGCATGGAACCGGGTTTGAAGATCGCAGTGGTAAAGGTTCTCTTATTAACCCACAGTAATAGTAATGGAAAGGCAGCTGCTGTTCTTGTTCTTCTTTCTTCGGAAATTGTATCTGAGGGTAAATTCCATTGAGCTAGCTATGACAATTTTGGACCAGATGGCGTCTCCCCATTTCTCCTTAAATCTTGCTCTTTTCAATTAGCTCCTGTCTTGGCACATCTTATTAATTTATCTTTCATGAAGTCCAAGATTCCTGACGGTTGGCGTTCGGTCAAAATCACTCCTATCCCGAAAAAACCCACTTCAACGGGTCCCAAATCCTTTCGCCCAATCGCCTGCTCTTCTGCACTCCTCAAACTTACAGAACGAGTCGCTTTGGACATCATTAAGCCGTTTTCATCCAATTTTTCTGATCCCTTGCAGTTTGCGTATAAGGCGAGGCGTAGTACACTAGATGCAGTTGCTTTAGTAGTCCACTCTGCTCTTAGGGACTTGGATAAGGGATGCCGTGCTTACGCGTGTGCTTTTCTTGACTATTCCTCAGCCTTCAACACGATCCCGCGCCATCTTCTTCTTAGTAAAACCTCTGCATGTGGCTCTCCTGGCTGGGTGGTCTCATGGCTAAGGGACTATTTTTCTTCCCGCACCCAATTCGTTCAGACCGGGAAGCGAAAATCCACGGTCCTTCCCAACAATTGTGGAGTTCTGCAGGGGTCTATATTATCCCCTCATCTTTTTTCCCTCCATACTGATGACCTACGATCTCCAAACGCATGTTTGTTTGCCAAATACGCTGACGATATGGTTGTCGGCCATCCTCTCAAAAGCCAGACCCATCTCCAAACACTGAAGGATGGACTGGACCATGTCACAGCATGGTCGTCAGAAAATGGCCTCTTACTTAATGAGCGGAAGTCAGTCCAGTGCATTTTTCGGCTGCGACCCCCTACCAGCCCTGAAACCATTGACTTTCTGCCTAACAATGTATCCTCCTTCCGATACCTTGGTGTAACACTTGCTTCCAACCTCTCATTTACTCTTCATATTGAAGACCTTTTTATAAAAATCCGCAAACTTTTGTATTATGTCCGCCGCTTGCGTTCATATCGCACCCCACAAGCTCTCATCTGGCGTTTTATAGATGCCTGTATCCTCCCTCTTATTCTGTATTGCTCTCCAGTTACTTTTCCAGCACTACTCAAGAAAGACTTGCTTATTATTAAACGTATTCTCCGCATGCTCTCTTCAGCTGCCGGTTATTCCTATGTTTTTTTAGCTGACCTCATCATACAGCGACATTTTAAATCGGTCAAGAATTTCGTGGACCGTATTCTAAGTGAGGTCGCTCACCCTCTCCACTCTGAATTAATGGCTGCGAAATCTTCTCGTACCATGCGCCGAAGCTTCCGTCATATGACCTGCCGTACATCGGCCTACCAGTACTCGGTACTCCCATTCTTAGCACGATTCCTCACGTGTGAAGAAATGGAAATTGAGGAGCTGAAGGCAGACCTGTCTCCATAACAGATGTGGTAACCGTGTCGACTTCTTACTTTGAGCATTTTGTTATCTTTGACCGCTTACTCTTGAGCTTTTTGGACCCCATAATTGATCTTATTTTTACTCTCCGTGAATGGAGCCACTTTTTTGCTGAAAATTTTGATATTATCATCAAAATATAGTTCTCTATCTATCTATCTATCTATCTTCCTCTTTTTCCTGACGCAATGCAATAAGTTTATCTCTTGGTGCTTTTTAAGGCCCCGGTTCCTTAGGAAATGAGGGAAGTCTTGAGAAAGCCAGATTGTTAGGAGAAATGCATTCTGTATAGAATAATTAGGAGGAAGTTGCCACTCGCTGTGGCATGGCGTTCGACTATGACGGCGGTGTGAGACCGCGACATCGTCACAGCTGCCAGTGACGCTGCCTGCGTCCGCTCCCTGAAGGGCGGAATCCGCAGTGCGGTCTAGCGGCAGTAATCCGGGTGGCCGCCGAAAGTTGGCTCTGTCTCGGTCAGCCTTGATGGTAATTGGTCAGACCGTGTTATCGCGCGTTAGTAGGTCGCGCCAGACACTGAGCGAGAAATGGCCAGGGTGCAGGCAGTCAGCGCGAGTGCAGCCTTGGCGTGATGAGTAAGCCATCACTGTGGCGCTAACGCCCACTACAGACTCTTTCTAGAAAAGGGGCTGGAAAATGCGGCCCCATATTGGGTGCTGTTTTATGCAGAGGGTCTTGATAGTTAACCACGACAGAATCGGTAATCAAGTGTAGTTGAACGCATAGGCATCGGCCTATAAACAACTTCGAATAACTATTCCACCAAAATTGACCGCGGTGATATCGGACTGCACGCACTTCACCCTCGGGTCTGTTGCGATGAGTCTGAATCCGTTTAAGGAGTTTTCGGCAAAAGTAGATTATGTAGCCCAATTCATATACCCCTAGTCCCAGTATTTTGTCCTGCAAAAACGGTGGTTGAAGGGTTTAGTGGGGTGGGGAAATAAGATAGGCAGAGAAGGAAATTTTGTAGAAGTAAGTGCCAAATGAAAAAAATGTAGTCGAAGTTGCTTCCCACAACCGCTGGGAACAGATTGTTCTGCATATAAATTGAAGGTCTGCGCGGTGCTTCGCGCCGCAGACTATACTAATCTAACTCCAGAACGGCAAATTGGACCATAGGTAAGTTGAAGTAGACGACCTCCTAACCACCATTTCAATTTTTCGGGAAATTCAAGAAACCTGTAGTTTGATAATGGGGTTTTTCCGCAATAAGTTAACTGAGAATACTGATAAGAAAAATCTACAGACATAAATCAACAACACTTCTAAATACAGTAAAATAAAAGTGAATTTAGCATTTATTTACTTATATTTCACTGTGGGTCCTAATTTCCCGCCCATAAAACCCGATAAACACCGTTTTCATAGGAAAACATGCAGGTTGTAGGGATTAATGAGTGGGGCTACATAAGCTACTGTTGCCGAGTTTTCTTATGAACGATCGGATGATTGCTGTCGTGATTAAAGCATCTTTCGAGCATACTTTACGATAATCAAGGTCACCAAGTTTCCTAAATAATCCTTTCTAATCAAAAAGGCATTTCAGAATTTAGGTAGACATTTCGTGAGCTGAGCCGGATAGTGCATATATGCAATGCGAAGGTATTAACTATACTTCCATCGAAAGTATTAGCAAAAAGAAAATTCTGTTGCCATTTATGTTGTAGCGACCTTGCACTTCTTAGCCATGCCGCGGGGACAGGTCATGTCTGGCATGACCACCACGCGTGCGCAAGACACGATAGTCAAAATCTCCGTTCACGGTCCCTCCCTGTCTGGTCTCATTGGTCAACCACTTCTCAAAGTCAGGAGCTTACTGCAGGGGAGCTGTGTACACTAACACTCCCAGAACCGATGATCTACTGTTCGGTTGTAGTTGTCCGGACCCGGTGATCTACATGCCGGACTGCGCCTCTGGACTCCGGCCCATTCATGGCGGGACTGCACTTTTCTGGAAGTCCCTTACCCATCACTCATATCATACTCCTTCTTACCTTATTAAATTATTCATAACACGCTGGCCTTTCACGACTGATCGTATCTACTAGCTTAAAAATGTTGGAATACGTTTTATCGCCTACTATCTGGCCGGACCACATCCTATCCCACCAATATCATGCGAATACGCCGTCTACTATCCCGTAGGACGCAAGAACCTTTAGGATACAAAGTTGTCTATCCAGGAATCTTAGATAGGACCATTCCAACAGTTAGAAACTAGTAAATAAGAAAAAAAGTTGTTTGCAGGTAAAAGTATGTGCTCATTCGGCCTCTTATTTAAAGTTGTGCCACGATAATTTCAAAGAATATTTAACTGAGTAAAACAAAAGGCTGTTTAATGTCACTACAAGCTCTCCAAATTTAATGATAGGGAAAGAGTCCTTTTCGCCTTATTTTCTCTAGTTTTGTTTTGTTTGCCATTGCTCTCCAGCCATACTTCACAAAAAAGGTGTGCGGGGATGCAGTTTTCCTTTCGGTATTCAGTATTTCTGTGTCATTTAATCTCCTTGGTTGATTAAACTTCGAAAGGCTTTCCTGATCAGTATTTTTTTCCACAAACAAATTCTGGGGAATCTAAATCAGAGAGAGCGAGGAATAGCTTTATTTTAAATGTGAGATTCAGTAATTCCAGCAAAAAATTATCCCATTCATGGAGACCAAGGGATAAGTTAATAAAATACACAAAGATCTAGAGTTTCACGGGAAATCCATAGCTGGCATGGAGACAGGTCTAATATAAGCTTCTATATTTCCGTTTATTTAACGGAGGTAGCGTGCTAGGAATGGAAGTACAGAGTGCTGATATGCCGATGTACGGCAGGATATATGTCGGAAGCTTCGGCGCATGCTACACGAAGACTTCGCAGCCATTAATTCAGAGTGGAATGAATGGGAAACACCATCAAGAATACGATTAGCAAATTGCTTGACTGTTTTAAAATGCAGCTGCATTATAGTATCAGCTAAAAAGCATAAGAAACACCGGCACCTTAAGGGGCATTCGGAGCATACGTTTAAACATTAACAGTTTTTTTGTAAAGCTGGAAAGATAACTAGAGAATGAGGGGGAAATGCAAGCATCTGTAAATCGCCAGATTAGGGCCTGAGGTGTGCGATATGAACGTAACCGACTAATATAATATAGCAGTTTACAAATATTAATAGAGAGGGTTTCACTATAAAGGCGAATGTAAGATTAGATGTCAGAGTAACACCAAGGTACCAGAAAGAGGGTACCTCTGTACAGATTAGAATACGTTTCTCGCCCCTTGCTGGCCGACTTTGTTCGCGGAACTAAATGCACAGTTGACCGACAGACTTTGCCACTGCTTTATGGTCCGCGCCTACGTGACTTTCGCAGCCACCGGAGAATGAGTCACGCTCGCACGCATACACTCATTTTGTTTTCGAACAAATTTACATAAAAAATCCTTACCTTTTAGCGTTTCTCATAAACACTTTGGCCCTGTAAAAGGAACCCAAGACTGGAATATTCACCCGTCCACCCACTCTCATGAAACGCACAACTCAGACCCTAAATTTTCAATAGCGAATTTCCTTTTGGGGATGGTGTGGGGGGGATACGTGACCAGTTAACTTCCAAGTTGGTGCCTTTCTAGTAATCCCGACTACCTGGCATCGTACCGACACAAAAATGGGACCGAATAGGCGGTTACCAGCAGCTGGCTGACCACATTCATGCTACCACGTTGGTGGTTGACTGGGTAGTTGCTGGTAGAGCATACTGCTTCCAGCGACAATACTGGGGAGCCAATTGGCTGTCTAAGCAGCATACTAATTAACAATGAAGGAAAGAAATAGTGATTATTAACGACTCGCCTGCGAACTGCTACACCACTAGCTCATAAGGCCCAATACCTGCGGTTGACGTGCGTGTGTTAGTGTGTCAGTGGTGACTCCTCCTTCTGCTGCCTACAACAGTGCCTTTCTGTCTTACGTATACCCAGCTCTAATCCTCCCGGTTGACTTAGTGGGGCTTAGCGGGGCTTGGAGACTATTTCACCTGTCGCACTCAATTCGTCCAGTGCGACAAGCGAAAATCCATGGTCCTTCTCAACAACTGCAGAGTCCTTCCGGGGCCTCATCTCTCCGCCCTCAACACTGCCGACCTATGATTGTCAAATGAAGATGGGTATGTAAAATATGCTGATGATATGGTTGTTGGTCATCCTCTCAAAAGAAAGGCCCATCACCAGGTTCTGAAGGAAGGCCTGGACCATGTCTCGGCATGACCATTAGCCCCTGGTCTTCTACTGAATAAACAGATGTCAGTCCAATACGGTTTCCGATTGCAACCCTCTCCCAGTCCAGAATCCCTAGACATCCTGCCCAATGAAGTATCCCCTTTCCGGAACCTTGGTGTTACTCTGACGTCTCATCTTAAATCTATCCTTCATATCGAAATTATCTTCATTCAGATTCGTAAACTCATGTGGTATATTCGTAGTTACTTTCCTATCATACACCACAAGCCATAATCTGGTGATCTGTAGATGTCTGCATTCTCTTCCCCCCACCGCATTCTATACTCCTCGCCGGTTACTTTTTCGGCCTTATTTAAAAAGACTTGTTGATTTTAAACATATTCCCCGAATGCTTGCTCATCGTCTTCTTGATGAAGTTACCCATCCACTCCACTCTGAATTAGTGGCTGCGAGGTCCTAGCGCCGAAACTTCCGACATATATCCTGCCGTACATCGGTCTATCATCATTCTCTACTCCCCGTCCCAGCATGCTACCTCACGCTTAGATAAATGGAAATGCGGAAGCTTTTATTAGACCTCTCCCCATAACAGATGTGTATTTTATGTAAACCTCCATATTTTTGAATATCTTGTCAATTTAACCCTTGTTCTCGGCGAATGGAGCCCTTTTTGCTCATAGGTTTTGATGCCAAGCTCAAATTAAGCGTATGTTTTTTGTCTCTCACTCTAATTAACACGCTAATTACCAACAGGCGAATGAAATAATGGCTATTAACTACTCACTTGTTAACAGCTACCCAACCAGATCATTAGGCCCGAATACCTGTAGTTATTGCACGTGCGCTAGTGTGTAGTGGCTGGATCTTCCGTCTGAGTTGCAAACAATCGGCGTTTCAATCGTGACTACTCCTTCTGCCTAACGTCTACCCAGTCCTCATTCTCCCCAGTTGACTTAGCGCGGCTTAGAGGTTTTTATTTCGGCTCTTGCACCAAAAGCTCATTTGGTGTAAACGGCACACCTGTGGCCTCGCGTGGTGCATGATTAGGGGACACAACTGCCTTCAGCGCTGTTTGCACTGATGAGGCACACCGGCTTCCCTTCGGCATCTCTCTCTCTCTCTCTCTCTCTCGCGATGACTCATCACGCGTATTGATCAAAATGCACGCACGCTCGCGCACACGTCTCTGCGCGTACGCGCGTGGACTGTCGTCCGCGTAGGCGTAGGCGGGCCACGCAAGCCGTCCGCGAGAAGTCGTGTGGCTTGCTCGGCGGCACGCCACCGAGTTCGCGTTCGCGAGAGAACGTGTACGCGAGCAATAGCGCACTTGCCGGACGCCGTTGTGGTCAGACATCGAACGCAACTGTGCGCGTGTACGTAGGCGAGTTCGTAGGCGTGCGTATGCGCACTTGCTCGCGAGCGAGACAGCGAAAACTGGGCCAGTAAGTTGGCAGATCAGTGTAGCATGCGCAGGACATTGGCCTTATCAGACTGTCCGAAATGAGGCAGAGAGTATGGGCTGGGTTTGTGGACAAAGGGACGTCTGAAGCAGGGCGGGCTTTTGTTTATGTAAAAACGGCCGTGGCTTGGTGCAGATTTATTCCTGACTGAACGTTGGATATTCAGTTTTTCTTTGAGGGTTGACGATGCTCTGGCAGCTAGCGCATAAATGATACGAAAGAGGAAAGACCTGACAACGTAGCTCGATTCTTTTTCGCCTCACGTGAGAGCCGCCGGCCTATTACAGTGGTCACCGGCTATTAAGCCCACGGTTAATAAACCCAGCCGCGTATTAAGCCCACATCAGCTTGGGACGGAATTTTACATAGCAAAATCCGCCGGCTAATAAGCCCAGTCGCCGGCTACAAAGCCCAGTTTGCCGGATGTGATTTGTTTCCATTTTTAAAATTAAATTTAGCGACACCCTTTCGGACGGCAGCAGACATGAGGGATCAGAAGGCCAAATCCCCAACCCGAGAAAGCCGCACGCGCAACAGGCTAACGCACCCGAACCGCAGCGCTGAGGGGACACACACACACACACACACGACAGTTCCCCCGTCGATTTCGACTATGGGCACCACGCGCTCCAACAAGCCGCAGCAGACGCTGAAGCAAGCCGCAACAGACACTTACGTGACCTGGGCAAGCAACACGAAAGCGACAGTAAGCAGGAGCAACGCAGAGAACTCGTGCGAGAGAAAGCAGGAGTTTAGGCAGACTCGAACAGAATCTACCCACTCGCTCGCCACTCCCACCTCCGTATCCGGTGTAAAGACAAAGTCAATAAGACCGGGGATGAGGGAGGGTGTAGATGGCTGGCACGATAAACACTCAGCATGCGCACACTTGCATCAGTCATCTCGCTAGGCATGCTCCCGACTGGGCGGGAGCGCCATAAAGGCCACATTAAGAGGGAGCCATTGCAGCCTGACTCTCAGTCCTCCCTCTCCTGTCGTACGCACACACAGATACACGCGTACAGGAGGAGCAGCAACGTAGGGGGCCCGAGTTTTCCCGTCAGTTGGCAGACCTTCCAAGCCACGGCTTTTAGCGCACCGTGATACATTCAGACGCATTTAGATTTATTATAGTGAGGGAAGAATCGCGCCGAGGTCGACCTCACTCTCTCCCCCACCGCATAGTGACCGCCTAGCTGTTCGGGCAACCGCAGTGGGAACTGAAACCCAGTGGGAGCGCAAGCGCAGTCACCAACAGGGAATTAGAAGTGAGAGGAAGTGCCAGCGCCTTCCAGGCCGCAGGGACCGTGGTTGGCTGAAGACTGGCATTGCATGTGCATACAGACCATTGGATCTCAGAAGGGTGAGAGCAGCCCTGCATGAAGCCTGGGCCAGCACCCTCCTGAGAGGGGTAACCAGTCAGTCAACGACTGAAAGGCACTGCCCATGCTCCGTCGTCGGTTGGCGGCCGTGGGCGAGGCTGAAAAGAGAGCAAGAGACAACTGGCAAAGTTTGCAATTGTGGGCGTGCAGAAGACGAAAAAGAAAAAGAAGAAGAAGAAGAAGAGGAGGAAGATGAAGTAGAAGAAGAAGAGGAAGAAGGAGGAGGGGAAAGGACGAAGGGGAAAAATAGAAAAGGGATAGGAAGAAGAAGAAAGTAAAAAAGGGAGATAGGGAGAGGAGGCGAGGGGCGAACGCAGACAGGCCGAGAGAGAGGGGAGGAAGTCAAGTATAGAAAAGAACAATGAGAGCAAAATCTCAACTTACCTTGCAGCAGAGAATCTTCAGTAACTACTGAGGCTGAGGTTTGTGCTAAAGACAGAACTGTAGTGCCGCTATTATGAGTATGATTGCGGTTATGGAGCGAGTACTATAACTACAGGAGCTATTATGGGGCAGTAAAGGCAAGACAGTATTCGAAAAATTCAGCAAGAATGGCCTCCACTTACCTGAGATAGGAGGCACTCACCTGTGTTCCCGACAAACTTGACGACGCAATCGTGACGCGAGGCGACAAGTGAGTGGGGCTGAGGCTGGTGGTGGGGATGTGTGAGGTGCTGGGTGTTCCGACATCACGGTCAGTGCCGCTATCGTGAATGCGCATGTGACCTAGTAGGCCCATGCGATGAGCGAATGATCGGGGGCAGTGTAGGCAGTGAAGGCGGCGGTCTCGTCTGTGCGTTGGTGCTCCAGGCACTAGTTCACCAGGCTCTGGGCGATGGATTTGCAAATGGCCGACAAGGCCGATGCGTGAGGTGAATGTGCGATTGCAGTGAGGGCATATCGCGCCCTCAGAGCTGGTGGGGGTTTCAGGTGTGGGGATGAGAGTTGTGGCGGGCAATGATGTGGAGGAAGTCGATTATTGCCATCGAGGTGGAGGCTGAAGTAGGGTCTGGTGGAGTGTTTGGTGCAGTCGACGTGGATGCTGTCGGAGGAGGGTTGCACGGCTTCCGGAGGTGTCCGACCAAGCCAATGCTTGCACGGAAGGTGCGTTGCAAACGCGGACACGTTGGAAGGGCTTGGGTGGTGGCAGCGTGCGTCCGTGGATTGTGAGACTTGCGTGCCGTCCGTTTTGCCTTGGCGGCGGCGATCCGACAAGCTTCGTAGATTGCGGCGCCTGTTTTTACCGCTCTTCGCCACACAGATCGGTCCTGTGCTAGCTCCTCCCAGTTCATCGCGTTGATTTGGAGACGCTTCAGGGAGTTCTTCAGGGTATCCTTGTAGCGGCTCTTCTGTCCTCCTTTGTGACGAGTGCCGACGGCGACATCGCCATAGAACAGTCGCTTGGGTAGCCGTTCATCGTTCATACGTACCACGTGACGGCTCCAGCCCAGTTGTTTCTGCCTGAGCATGGCCTGGATGCTGAGAACTCCCGTTCTCTCCAGGATTTCCGTGTCTGGAATCCTCTCCTACCACTTCACCTTCATTATGCGGCGTAGGCAGCTGATGTGAAAGTGGTTCAGTTTCCGCGCTTGGTTAGCATAGACAGTCCAAATCTCCGCTCCGTACAAGAGTGTTGACAGCACAACAGCCTTGTACATCTTCAATTTCGTTGACAGTTGAAGACCATGACGATTCCAGACGGAGGCTTGTAGCCAACCGAAGGCTTGACTGGCTTTGGAGATTCTGCGGGCAGTCTCGTCGTCTATTTTAGTGTTGCGGGAAAGCGTACTGCCGAGGTAGGTGAAGTGAAGTTGTCCACGTTCTGCAGCACAGCTCCGTTGACGTTGATGCGTGCGGGGTTGAGTTCAACACCTGGCGGCGGTTGATGCATAACCACCGTCTTGTCCGTTTTGATGGTGAGGCCAAAGTTGGCGCAACCTGCTGCAAAGAGGTCCATGCTCCTTTGCATGTCCGCTTCGGTGGTGGTTTTGAGAGCGCAG
This sequence comes from Ligula intestinalis, assembly GCA_036362985.1. Taxonomy (NCBI): domain Eukaryota; kingdom Metazoa; phylum Platyhelminthes; class Cestoda; order Diphyllobothriidea; family Diphyllobothriidae; genus Ligula; species Ligula intestinalis. The sequence continues at coordinate 294,319 of JAYGXS010000003.1, read as the reverse complement.
TCGTCCGCAAACAGCAGATCATGAACTGTGGTTGTGGAGACGCGCGTGGGGGCCTGCATCCGACGAATGTTGAGGAGGTTTCCGTCCGTTCTGTAGTTGAGGGGGATTCCGGGACGCTCGTCACGGTAGGCGTCCATCAGCATGGCAGAGAACATGAGACTGAAGTGGGTGGGTGTGAGGACACAGCCCTGCTACACTCCATTGGTCACTGCAAAGGCTTCAGACAGCATTCCGTAGTCCGTGACGCGCGCCATCATCCCATCATGGAGTTGTCGAACCATGTGGGTGAAGTGTTCCGGACAGCCAAACTTCTGCATAACCTTCCAAAGTCCGGGCCGGTTCACCGTGTCGAAGACTTTTGTCAGATATAAGAACGTAGTGTAGAGGTGGGTCCGCATCTCTTGAAATTTCTCCTGCAGCTGACGCGCGGCAAATATCATGTCAGCGGTGCCGCGGTGACGTCGAAAACCACACTGACTTTCAGGCAGAAGCCCTTGTTCCAGGTGGTTATTCAGACGATTGAGGAGAATGCGTGCGAAGCTTTTTCCGGCAATATTCAGCAGTGAGATGCCGCGGTGGTTGTCACAGATCTGGCAATTCCCCTTATGCTTGTAGAGGTGGACGATGGTGGCGTCCTTGAAATCCTGGGGAACTTGGCCCTGTTGCCCCATCTCTTGGAACAAGGTGGTGAGGTGAGTTATGAGTTGGTGGCCACCATATTTGTAAATGTCCACCGGGATCCCGTCGGACCCGGGTGCCTTCCCGCTGGACAGATGCTGCACAGCTGCTGCACAGCCTTGATGGTCTCCTCAGGGGTGGGTGGGAGGTCGAGATCAGCATTAATTTCGGCTTGCGGCAACCGCTCAATGGCAGCATCAGAGGTGGTGGAGGGCCGGTTGAGTACACCTTGGAAGTGCTCCGCCCAGCGGCTCAGAAGTTGCGTCTTCTCTGTGATGAGGGTGGTACCGTCCGCTCTGAGAAGTGGGGCTGTGCCACTCGCTACGGGGCCGTAGACTGCTTTGAGCGCAGCGAAGAAGTTCTTCAATTCATTGCGATCCGCATAGTTTTGGATTTCATCACCCTTACGAGCCATCCAAGCGTCCTGCATTTCCCGCAGCCGCTGCTGTACAAGACGGCGACTTTGGTTGTAGGCTGCTTTCGTGGCGTCGGTAGGGTGAGCGACATATTCGTTGCGGAGGCGATTCTTCTCAGAGATGAGAGTACTGATGGCTGCATCGTTTTCGTCGAACCATTCTTGGTGTGGGTGGGGCACGGGCCCAAGGATGCGTTTGGCAGTGGATTGAACAGCATCCCGTAGTTGACACCATCGAGTCTCCACGGAGGTGTTCTCTTCTGCGATTGGGAGGTTATCGAGCTGGTGAGTCAACTCGTTGCTGAAACGCAAGCGGTTGGCAGGCAAGTTTAACAGATCAGTATTCAACTTACCTGGGGGTCGCTTACCTTGAGGTCTCCTGCGTGGTTGAAGACGGATCCGCATCTTGGAGATGATGAGACGATGATCGGTATCACCATCGGCACCCGGCATTGCCTTTGTCACCAACACGTCCTGCTGGTCTCGTCGCCGCACGAGGACATAATCCAGAAGATGCCACTGACGAGACCTGGGGTGCATCCAGGTCGCCTTGTGCTGCAGCGGTTGGCTGAAGTAGGTGTTGGTCAGTATGAGACGGTGCACCGCGCAGGTGCGAAGGAGGAGTAGGCCATTGTCGTTGAGTCCTCGGAGGCTGTGGAGTCCAAGCACTCCTCGCCAGGCGGCGTGGTCTGTGCCGACGCGGGCATTGAAGTCACCAAGGACTATCAACTTGTCCGCCTTCGGCACAGAGGCCAGGAGGGCGTGCAGATCCTCGTAGAACTTGTTCTTTGTCTCGTCAGAGCTGGTCATCGGAGGAGCGTAGACACTAACGATGGTGGCGAATTTTCCACCCCAGAGAGGCAGGTGGAGGCTCATCAGACGTTCGTTGATGCCCTGCGGCGTACAGGGTAGTCATCCCACGATGTCCTTCCGGATGGCAAAGGCGACGCCGGCCTCGCGTCGCTCTGCCGTCGGACGGCCCACATAGAAGAAGGTGTAGCCGGCACCCACCTCTTCTATGGAACCTTCACCGGAGAAGCGGGTTTCACTTAGTGCGGCGATGTCCACCTTGAAGCGCGCCAGTTCCCGGGCGATTAGCGCTGTTCTCCGTTCCGGTCGAATGTTCCTCGTGTTAGCTAAGAGGGAACGAACATTCCAAGCGCCGAAGATGATAGGACTTACCTGAGCTCCCTGAGCTGTCGTTCTGTGAGCTCTGGGAGCTGTCCTGCGGGAAGGAAACGGGTTAGAGGGAACAGCGCATTCAGGGCCACGCTAGACGATGCCGACAGGCGTGACCCCAAAGCATGCCAAGTTAGTCTGGCTAGCCTCCCTAGATCTCGAAAAAATTTAAAGTTGATTTCATTCACAGGATTTGAACCATGGCCAAACGAAAGCCATCATCACGTGTCGACTTGTCGATCGTCCAGAAAGTGGCAAAACTCGACGCTTACCATGCATTGACTCCTGCGGTCGGCAGGCATCAGATTTCACAAAATTCGACGATTTCTGGTGCCTGGAGAAGGACATAAAAGAGCACTTGCGAGTGAAGTTTCCCCCCAAAACAACTGACAGTAGGCCGATTTTTTAAACGTGCTGCAAATCATTTTTGCTTTTGCTATTACGTAAAACACAGACAAACACCATTCCTTTCTTGTATATAACCAAGCTCTTCACATAATACAGTACGTATGTAATGTATAGTGCCTACTCTGCGTTTGCTAATCAAGAACTAGGACTCTCCGGTTAGTGCACCTGCCGCTTACTAAGTCCAATTTGGTTTTGGCCCGAAGTGGGCTTAATAACCGGTGACTACTGTACTTAGAAGCTATTAGTCTATGGAAGCCCTTTGCCATAACTTTATTTATCCACAACCTTGTAAGAATTTGATTTGTATGCAACTTTCGATAATGATTCCATTTTTACGCATTTTCCTAACTTGCAGATATCTGCATTTGTTTAGGTTAATGTACTACCTACTACGCGCTACACTTCAGCTGCTGTGAGTTGTGGCATCAAAAGTGGATATTTGACCCATTGTCGTTCTTTTTTAATGGCCGGTGTGGGCACTTTAATTCGTTATGTTATGGCTATCTTGCTCTGCTTATCTTTATTTTTTTCTTAGTTTGGGATTGCATTATCGATCGTCTCTATTTGCTAAAATTCTGCAACACTTTTTAAAGGAGCTTCTACCAAATTTACTGAGAACCCTTATTGTTTTGATGTAAAAGTATTGTGCGTAGTAATAAAAGAAGTCAGTTGACAAGTAACAGCTCTCGGGATTTGCATGTTGAGGGGTCTATTAAATTAAAACAACATGCAGAGAATAACTAGGGACAAAGGTAAGGGAGACTTGAATAGCTATTTCTTCCTTTATTAGCTGTCATTAACGAGTCGTATTCGATGTCGGAATTGGCAACCACCCGCGAGCTGTTGGTTAGAATTCACACATCCTAACCGTTCAGTCACGGATTGCTTATCCTGTTGATTGAGAGAGAGAGAGAGAGAGAGAGAGGAATGCTATATTTACAATGGAAAATCCTAAACTTTCAGCAAAAATGGCTCCATTCACGGAGAGCAAAGGATAAGGTAAATAAGGGGTCATGATGAAAGGTCATGTAATACTCAAAATTAAAGTTTTACACGATATCCACATCCACTATGGGGACAGGTCAGCTTTCAACTTCTCAATTTCCGCTTCTTGACAGGTGGGGTTGCGTGCTAGGAATGGGAGTACCGAGTACTGATACGCTGATGTGCGGCAAGACATATGACGGAAGCCTCGGCGCATTGTACGGGAAGACTTCGCTACCATTAGTTCATAGTGGAAAGGGTGAGCAATCTAACTAAGGATGTGATCAGCAAATTGCTTGACCTTTTTAAAGTGGCGCTGCACTATAATGTCAGCTAAAAACATAGGAAACACCAGCAGCTGAAGAGGGCATTCGGAGGATACATTTAAGAGTGACCAGGTCTTTTTTAAGTAAAGCTGGAAAAATAACTAGAGAGCAGTAAAGAATGAGGAGGAGAATGCAGGTATCTGTAAATCACCAGATAAGAGCTAGCGGTGTACGATATGAATGCAAGCGGCGGATATAATTCAAAAGTTTACGGATTTCAATAAAAGGGCTTTCTATATGAAAAGCAAATGTTGCGACCGCGTATATAAACAAGGATAGAAGGGCATGCACTGATATCGTAAGAGGTAATTCCGCCAGCGGCCACATAGCGGCTATTAATATAGGCAGAAAGATATTACCGATAAAAATTGGGGAGACTGGACTTATCAGCCTTCATCAGCCAGACATACTCAAGTCCGAGGTTTGCAGCTCCCAGTGCTAGAATTCGCCTTCTAGGCAGATAATATTGCCGGCAAAGCCAAAGGAGGCTGGAATAGCCATTTCTGACTTATTAGCTGTCGTTGGTGGTCGTACCCTGACCCAAGTGGCATCCCACCCGAGCCTCGAAATCGGGACCCTTTTGATCAGAGTCAAACGCCCTAATCATGGAGCCACGAGTTTGTTGTCTCGCTGGTTTAAGTCAGGGTATATTGACACTCGTTGATGAACGTTTATCTGACCGCTAATGGGACTCATCTGTCCCGTTCTGCCTTGAGCCTCGACCGAGTCCCTGGTAGCCAAGAAATGGCTATTCTACTCTCCCTTGTCCTTGCCGGCAAAATTATCTGCTTACCAACAGCATTTAGGGTGAGGCCCAAGACAGATCGGGATAAATGATTCCCGTTAACGGTCAAGTGAACTTTCATCACCAACCCACGTTCTCTTGATTAGAAGGCCAATGTTTTAGCCTTCAAGCCACGGATTCGTTGTGTGTATTTGTGACTGCAATCAAGTTCCAGACCACGCTGTTTCCCCCGGTACGCGATAACTCCGAAGTCACATTTGAGGCCGGAGAATGCGGCACCAGCTGGACCAAGTCCCAAAAGTGTCGGCTCATGTTAACGCCTACATATCTAGAACTCTACATTCCCTCCTAAACCATGCACAATTAAGGTATTACATCCTGCCCGTATGACCATTTCAATGTCCTGTTTATGGGTTTATATAAGTATTCCTTAGAGTTTTGCGTGTTTTGGGCTCGCAGATGAACAAGCCAACTAACCCCTGTCCCCACAAAATGCCTCCACCCCCATGCGGACAGATATCGGATCCCCTCATTGATATGTTCTCGTAACCCAAACCGGGAAGCAGCCACAATCTCCAATTAACGTCTAAGTGCATTTCCACCTTACTGGCCACAGTAGACTGACATCGCGAATGTTGTGAAGAGACAGTTGGTTAATTGCAGACAGGGTGCATGAGTCTGGATTGGGTGAGAACACGAGTCGACTTATTGCGTTCGCAGTGGATATAGGATCGCACGCTAAGATCACAGAGAGACGGCCAGCCAATTCAACGGGCGAACACCGCAATATGATCTGCCAAAACGTGAGACCGCCAAAGTTAAGTGGGGGGAGACGCTCTGATCAACCAGGGGCAAGGAAGCCTAGAGGTGCTAATGGGCAATACCCTCCCCCTGGGCGGTTCTAATATTGATGTGCTGCGTGTCGGACACGAGACATGTTTCCGGGTAAGAGGCTTCCTGATGAGAGCTTTGAATAAAAATGGATGAATATAGAACTCGACTGTTCTGAACTTCAGTCTGAAAGAAAACCTATCTGAAGCGGAATGCAGCCCTTTTCTGGCTTGGGAGCACCTCTAGCCTAACCTTTGGGTTGTCCAAACTTCTAGTTACTTCGCTTGTGTCCCCTAAACGGGCTGCATGGTACATGCGTTGGACCAACACGAAGCCTAGATCAGGGTGTGACAGGCGTTATTCGGTCGTGTTTCCATAAAAACTGCTTAACATCAAAGTGGAGAGGGGGAGAGGTTGGGGGCATGCGTATGTGCAGACTCAGGCATCAGCCTTTGTGGCATTTCCACTCCGTGGGATCTGCCCGGTCTAGCCTCCAATCTTTATGATTTTGTCTTGAGACTAGACACAGGCGGATGAGGAAAGTGAGAGTGCAGTAGATGCAACCAATTAAAACTACTCCATGCACGTAAGCCACCACCCCACCCAGGTTGTGGAGCAGTCGGAATCGACTGTCGACTGGTTGGTTACTTCGCTTCAGCCTGGTACCGGCTACTGTGCTAGACGCAGATGAAGTCAGGATGGCTAATTGCACGCGTTTCTCAGACTGAGTGGAGTTCGTACGTGGGAGGAGTTTGGCGGCGCACCTAGATACAAGCGGTCACATCATATCAACAGATGTGTCCATTCCCGTCACCAGTTGGTTAACCAGCTCATTTATCTAGATTGGGATGCAGTCACAAGTTCCCGCTATTTGGTAAAATGAAGGTTCTAAAATCAGAATTTCGGGTGAACCGACTGGGCCAATTCAGCCTTTACTGATACCAAAGAGCCTATCGGAGACCCTGTAAGCAGTTGCCACAGCCCGTCTCTCTTCAGATGACTGTTTCAGTATCTGTCGCTAAGATTTATAGACCCCAGTCCGTGTGAACTTGTGCTCTGCCCATGCCTGCCTACAGCCAATCAGTAAATGCCACAGCTGGCTGGGTTTCGAGCTTTTGCGAGGCCAGGGCCCGGTCTTGCGTGGTCCCAGCAGCCAATCGATCGAGAGTGAGCGGCGGCGGACAGGAAGGCAGCGTGACAACTCAGCGGTGGCGGCGACGATGGTCGTGGGAGCGGGCTACTACCTGTCCTCACGTCAGGCCTACGCATCGGAAACATGCAAACCCGTAGGCAGGTCACCTGTTCCCGCACTATACAGAAATTCAGCAGTCTCCTGGCACGCACAGTGCCCAGTAAGCAAGTTCTGGTTTGCCCTGTCCACACACGTGAGCGCGAACATCGCACTCCACCACCATCATGCTGCCAGCGTGACTTTGCCCAGCTTGGCAGCCTGGAATGTCTGTGTTCTATTCTGGGCAACTTATTGGTCAACTGGCCAGAAAAGAGGACGGCCAGTTTCTCCGTCCAAGGACAACTTAGCGTGGCCGGAATATAGGGCCCAAGACTAACACGTACAGCCGGCCTAGCTGTCTGAAACGTCAGCAAACCAATATATTTATTCTGGTGAGCAAAACATGAACTGTAATGTAGGACAGTTTCGCTAATGAAGGTGCAGTGAATAGCTCGCGTCGAAGTGAACTCCACTAGAATCTCACGACTGCTGTTCTCGACGTCTGCAAACAGCCAATCACAGATTCCGCATAGCTGGTCTTTAGCAAAGCGATGAATAGCAAGTCTGCACGCGTGAATTGCTCTCTCTGCCCACTGGCCTGACTGCTATCAAACCAGCACTTGGGCCCGGCTGGCTCTTTTGGCTGGTCGTGTGCTCCCAAGTCAGATTTCTTTCATCTATTCTCCGTTCTTCTGTGTACACAATATTCTGTTCCTACTATTCCGACCTCAACCGACTTATTCTCTATTAAGTAACCATGATCTCAAGATCGCAGTTGCTAGGATTTAACTTAACCCCCTCGGTAAATGCTCACACCCAAATGTGTGGGATTTGGATGTGATAATACTTCTGGCTCTGAAGGTTGACAACTAGTGATATGATTGGACTCTCCTGGGTTCTTTTGGAGTGAATGGAGATTGCGAGTCAGGCTGCCTTTTAATGTAGTTTTTATGCTCATACCCCCACTGACGTACGTTCCGAGTCACCCTGGCACAGCCTTGGTGCACGTTATAATAGGCAGGTCGTGTGTGGCACATGTAGACGGATTTATCTGGGAGTCGTTAAGGCTAAGAAGGTTGAACCTTAACGGCTGTGATCTTCTGGTTCGTTAGGAGAAGAGAGAAGTCATGGGAAGGCCAGAGTAGTATGAATAACGTATGCTATACAGGAGAGTTAGGAAGAAGTTATCACTCAGGCCGTGTGAGAGCGCGGCATCACCACAGCGGCCAACGACGCTGCTTGCGTCCAACCCCTGAGGGGCGGAATCCGGAATGTGGTCGAGCGGCAGTAATCCGGACAGCCGCTGAATTCTCCTCTGTCGCGGTCAGCCTTGATAGTAATTGGTCCAACCATGACAGCACGTGTTAGAAGGTCGTGCCAGACATGGCAAGGGTGCGGGCAGTCAGCGTGAGTGCAGTCTTGGCATGATGAGTCAGCAATCACGAATTCCTACAGTGGCGCCAACGTCCACTACAGATTGTTTAGACTTATAAGCCGTTGAGTCCGAGCCCACTTCAAGTCATCTTGAAATTGACTAATGGACGCTTCACCTATCGATTACGGACTCAGTCAGCCTATTCTGCCTTGGGACTCACCCCTAAATCCCGTCAGCAACCGCACAGTGACTAGCAGTAAAAGGCAGGGGCCCCAAGGCAGAACGGGATGACAGAGTACCGTAACCAATTGGTGAAGCATCGATCAACCAATGCAGATTTCCCGATCTAAGCCAACAAGACAACGAAACTATGGAGCATTCGTTAGAGTGTTTTAGTTATTGTTAATGATAAGGTCGTTTGGGAAAGAATAATTTGTATCATTTGATTTTTCGGGTCTTGTTCACCAGCTCGTCGTCAGACAAATGAGAGTGTTGCGAAAACAGTTAACTCAAAACGATGACTAACGCATGATACTACGATGGGTCAGCATGTAGGAAGGTAGTCGTTACCCGCATTTAATTATGTGGTCAGTGGAGCAAATAACTGTCACCCGCGTGTTAATATCCGGCCGGGGGCTGAGGGAGATTGGAAGTGCCAATACAAGTGAACATGCTCAGTATTGGAATTCTGATCAGCAGGTAACGGGCTCGAGCTTCGGGTGGTGCACCACTTGGGGTTGGGTGTGACTGGCTAATGACAACTAATAAGCCCGAAATGATGGCCATTCCAGTTTCCCTTGTCTTTGTCGGCAATGTTCATCCGTCATGAGATTTTCATACAGTCGATGCAAATTAAGAAGGCTGGACTAGAGGCTGTGCATTTCTGCTTCACCCTAAACCAACTCGTTAAAGTCCGGTTGTTACGCCCACTCCATTGACGAACGCCGGTGTTCGCCAACCACTGAACTGTTCTATGCAACCCTACTGTTGCAGCGACACGAAGCTTGAAAGCCCGGATAGGGCAATCCTTTCATGTGAATTTGTTTGAAGACTGTGGAATGACAGGGGAGATACGAACGCTCACCCCCTCCCCTCACTCCCACATAAGGACCCCCCAAAAAAGAGCATTCTGCATTGAAGGTTTAGGGTGTAACCTGCACGTGCAGACGCAAATGCAAGCCCAGTGATTTTCGCCAAGGAGAGGACTTTAAGGGAGGAGGGGGGGGGGGGGAAAGTCATCTCTAAATGTGTCGGACTAAAAAAGAACAAAGCCCGGCGGTTTTCTGACGCACCTGCTTTCTCGCCACGCGTGCCCACCCGTCTAGAGACAGAGAGGCTTTTAATTTTGTGCAGCGTGGCCGATGGTCATATTTTTGTTCACGCATTGGCGTCCTTCTTAGGTATAAAAGGGTCGCCGAAATTTCGGCGTCACATGTGTACTTTTGATTGCCGCGCCTGATTTGGGCCACGGATATTTTTGTGCCAGAGCATAAATTCAGTCGACCGTGGCTAGCGCGCGCGTCTTGAGCTAAAAGCGGATCGTCTCTACCGTCCGCGCCGAGCGCACGCATCGCCGTAGCCGTCGCATTAGCAGCTGCTCTGGCCCAGTTGACCTGGATCGGAGACACGGCGTCACGGTGAGTTACTGCTGTCGCCGTTTGCAAGAACATAATCTTATAATGATACCGAGGAAGACAAGGGAGACTGGAATGGCTGCTGTGCAGCTGTTGGTGGGCTCGAGAGTGAGTCTCAAGGAACAACGTGACATATTCTTTCGGTATTCAGAATTTAGTTAGCGAAAAAAAAATTATAAGCAAAATAATATTACCGATTAAGTCTACGAAGACTGGAATTACCGATATGCGGCTGGTCGTGAGGCTCCAGAATGAGTCTCAAGGAAAAACGAGACGAGTGCCATCCGTAGCCGATCGTTGAGCAGCCATCTAACCAGTAATAAAACGAGCTCGTGGTGCAGTAGGTTAGACCGTTGGACTTCTAACCAGCAGGTCGCGGGTTCGAGCCCCGGGTGCCGCAACCCCTGGGATTGGATAAAGGCTGGTTGATAAGCCATTTGTGCGACTCACCCCACACAGGCAACCATGCGCGAAGACCCACCGCTGCTAACGAGTACGCCTGCGCTGAAGGCGGCATCTTCCACAGCCAATCAAAAGTGTTGCAAAGATGGTCTCGCGCGGCGGCGAATAAGACGCATGCACGTCTAGGTCGATTCAGTCCATCCGGCCAATAAACTCCACGGCCGACCCAGAAAATGACCGCTCTCTGTGGCCGCTGGCATGCCTGCTGCTAGCCCCACACTTAGGACCCGGCTAGCCTCCTGGCTGGTCGTGCGCTCTGACGTCAAACTTCTTCCTGCTTATTTTCCACTCCCTGTATACAGAATAAACTATTCCTATCAATCTGGCCTCTACCGAATTCTTCTCTCCCAAGGAACCATGGTCTGAAGATCGCAGTTGCCAGGGTTTAACTTACTTAATCGCCTGCGAGTCTCCCTCATTTTTTCGTTTAAGTTATTCGGCCTATGATACTAGTTACTGTGCGACCGTTGATGGTAGAGCTGGAGAGTGAGCCCAGCGGCTGAACTGGACGAGTGAGTCCCGAGAGTCCCGACTGGCGAGTCTTTGTCCTCCAAAGGTGACTTCTTTCGACTGTAGCTGACTGACATCCGTATAACGGTGGCCCACAAATCGGATGTACCCAGCATGGAAAGTGAATTTAAACAGAACCCACAAGGTCGGCCATAAACGCATGCGGTGTCCTAACTCAACACCGACCAGATTCGACGCACTCCAGTAGACCAGGAGAAGGCAACTCAGGCAAGCGTACAACACAGACCAAACAGAACTATTCGAAAAACACCCCGGATAAATCTGAAGATGAAGCAGAGTTCACATAGATTGTAACGGATCCGGAGACACCAGCCACCTTCTTGCAGGGGGTTCGAGGCAACCACCCGTCCCCATGTAATAAGGTCGAAAGGGCTGCCGTCATGACAAACGAATTTGTTCACTGGATCAGGTGCTATCATGGACGAGAAAACTGTCCCCAGGAAACGGGCCTAGACACAGGTGGCTCAACGCCACCCCCCCCCCCCCCCAACGTAAAACTGTGATTCACACCCGCTGCACACTTCCAAGTCCTTGCGAGAGTTGACAACCGCGTGAGAAGCCATCCGGTAGGCCCCCTACCCGCATTCCGTGGACCGATGTAGCCACGCCCTACCTCTTCATCTTCGCCTAGCTGGAGTGTTTGCTTACACTGCATGCGCGGAGAGGGGTGGGCGGGGTGCAGCAATCACGGCTTCCTGTAGCAGCATTGATGGACCTAATGACTAACTGAGTCACCACTGAACAGCACAGGAATGCAATCGTGGACTCGCGCGCGCGGACGACCGCCTCGTTAAGTATGGACATCTACAGGGTGTCTCAGAAGCAACTGACCCTTTTGATTTGCTAATAAAACGAAAACTATTAAAACTAGGATATTGAAACTTGTTTTATTCGAAAGAAAACCCTTTCTAGAATTTGGTGCAATGAAAATCCAAGCGAAATTCAAGAAAGGCGGCTGCATTTTCTTCGTGTGATGGTGTGGTGCGGAATAACTGCTTCCAATGTGATTGGCGCATACTTTTTTGAAAATAATGATGGTGCAACAGTAACAGTTAATGGTGAAAGATACCGAACTATGATTAGCGAATTACTAATTCCTGAAATTGAGAGACATGGCCTACGCAATACTTGGTTACAACAGGATGGAGCCACGGCCCATACAGCAAGAGAAACGATGACATTATTAAATAAGTGCTTTCCAAATCATTTGATTTCACGATTTGATAACATTCCTTGGCCCCCTCGATCTCCAGATTTGACCCCATGCGATTTCTTCTTATGGGGCTACCTGAAGTCAAGGGTTTATGTAAGAAATCCAAAAAATCTGCAACAACTTAAAAACAACATTTGTTCTGAAATAAGACAACTATCGCCTGATACACTAAGGAGCGTTATGGAAACGACAAAGAAACGAACCCTACGTTGTCAAAACATCCATGGCCATCATTTAAAGGACATTATATTCAAAACCCAGTGTGATCTTGTGGCCACTGCAAACGCAATTAGTCGACCCGTGTGCTCACCCAATCTAGGCTCATGCACCCTGTCTGTAATTAACCAACTGTTTCCTCACCACATTCGCGATGTCAGTCAATTGTGGCCAGTAAGGTGTGAATTACCATTATTGGTTGCAAGAACATAACAGTTAGGGTATCCGAGATATGTTCGTATGGGAAGGGGGTATTTTGTCGGGACAGAGGTCAATTGGCTTGTTTATCTACGAGCCCAAAAAACACATAACTCTAAGGGCTACTTATATAAACTCATAAACAGGACATGGAAATGGTCATACGTGCAGGGTGTAGCACATAAAATTTTCAGGGTTTAGTAGGGAATGTAGAATTTAGACACGTAGGCGTTAACATGAAATGACACTTTTAGGAATTTGTCCGGCTGGCGCCGTCCTCTCGGACATCGAATGTGACTTCGGAGTTGTTGCGTACCAAGAGAAATAATGCGATCTGGAACTTGATCGTGGCTCAAAGGCTAGACTTCTAATAAAGAGAGCGTGGGTTCTAGCACTGGGTGTTACAAACCTCCAGATTGGGTATGTCCGGCTGATGAAAGCTACCAGGCCTAGCCCTTTTCGGTAATATCCTTCTGTCTATATTTACGGCCACTACTGTTTCCGCAAGACATTCGCAACGCCAGTATAGTGTGTCCGGTAACGCATAAATGCGCTTAGACGTTAATTCGAGCCTGGGGCTACTTCCTATTTCGGTTGCGAGAGCATAACAGATAGGTTATCCGAGATACGTACACGTGGGGAGGGGTATATTTGTTGAGGGCAAGGGTCAGCTGACTTCTTCGTCCGTGAGCCGAAAACACCCAAATTCGTAAGGACTGTTTAAACAAACCCATAAGCACGCCATGGAAATGGCACATCCCGCCCAGGTATTAAAGTTCACCCTGCGCTGGGAGGTGTAGATATTCCCAAGCATTAACTTCTACAACTGTAGAATTAAACAAAACCTTGCTTATAATCCTAGACCCAATGCTATTTAGCCTTAACGCTAATCACGACTCTAACCATAAATCTAACCCTGTTTTCACTCGAATTTGGTGCAAAGGGACCTGTGATTCACCTGTCACGTGCATCTAGGAGTGTAAAGAAGCTAACGAAATTGTAGACCACATCTTTAAAACCACTCGAAATTTGTGCAAATTACACTGTCGCAGGTAGAAACACCATGGTGATGTCATGCTAATTCGCACACTTTGGCATGCCTTTCGAGGTACTATTGTCGACACTTTTAGGGCCTTAAACCAGAAGGCAGGATAGCTAGTCGGAGTGGCAAGTCTTTACTGACGAAGAGCGGTTACGTGAAGCACAGAAAGTAGCCGAAGCTGCTCTTCTCACCAGGCAGGTGTTGGCAGAAAATGCATGTGCTCGACAATTCGTCCGAATGCAGCTAATCAATGAAGGGTGAAACATCGATTGAAGCCCGCAAGCCGGAGGTTGAATCACGTGTACCATTCGAACCAGAGGCGATATGGGTAGGCAGTGGCGCTGACGACCTTGAGAAGGAGCAGCTATGTAGTGACGCACAAAGTGCACTTTTGGAACGCTCGGTGCTTCCGGCCTCTGTAGCAGTCAATCACGGACGGACTCACACAAGACCTCCTGTGACGACTGCCGAGCAAACATTACTTCAGACGCCCTCCGCTGTCTTGCGGTTGTGCGGTCGTCCAATAGTCAATTTCATACTGCCTATTCTCCCATTTGTTCAGTGCAGAATATACTCTTCCCACTGAATTTGAAAATGGGCATCCCAAGAAATATAAGTTGAGCGAAAAGATTATTTGGGAAACGTAAACGAACTTTGTTGCAAATTTTCGATGCTGGCACATCGAGTCGTCGTTGTATGTGAGGGCTTTTCCGTGACTTCTCTCTCCTCCTAAGGAACCGGGCCTGGGGTTTAACTTACTGCAATAGCTACATGCTTACTTTAGACTGATAGAATTAGTTAAGATAAGGGGATTTGCAGAATTTATTGACATCTTAGAATTTGGTAGCGTTTTATTCCATTGCATACGGCCATTGACCATTAATAAAATAAACTAAACTGTCCAATTGAGTATCGACCGAGATGGCCTCCTCCTGACGTGATCCAAACACTTTCAGCAGCAGGACATCCGATTTACATGTTCCCTTCGCCTCCCCCCCCCACGGGCGACGGTTTTCCTCCTTAAAATCACACAAATGACGTTCAAAACTATACTTATGAATGATACCTAAGGAGTTTTTTTTACTGTCTGCCCCCCTACTTTAGTTCCATTACTGGCAACGCCACATGTTCTGCGTGATAGCTATGTACAAAGAGGGATTTCAAAGGTATTTACCTATATTTCCCTAATAAAACTGAACTGAACTGAACTGAAGGCTGAAACTTGATAGCTGTTGGTTATAGGCGCGGGTACGCATGGCTAGGTGGAAGAGGAGGGGGAGACATTAATCGAAACAAAGTTGTTCGAATTACAGTGAAAGCCTGTCAAGCGGGATTGAAATGGGGGCAAAGGGCGAAACCCGCTGCCTTTGCCTTGTTCAAATTTCCTCACTGAAAAACCATGCTTCAATTAATTAAGATATTTTTTTAAATAGAAGTATCCCACTCCCTTGATCGTTTTTCTGTGCCATTTCCTTTGATGATAGGCATCGAAAAAAATAAGACTGCGCAAGAAGTCTTCCTTCTGTGAATGCGGCTAAGATATTTGTTTGACAATATGTGCCACGCACAGACAGTAAAGGGTGTCCACAAATTCTGGGTACGTAGGAATTTTAATATTTTATTTATTTATGTTATTTTTGTTGGGACGGCAGAGTCCCATGATTACTCAACAACGCTTAGGCTCTCAGCGCATCTGCAGCGCAAAGTGCCACGCCAAGGCTTGATAACGCGTCAATAATTATTGATTTTCCGTCCTATCTGATTGTACCATGAATACTGACACCTCCTCGCTATGCGCACTGAAAAAATAACCTGGAGCCTTTTTCTTTGGCTGAATTGCACTCTTGCATCGAATTATGCATTGCAAATAATGGAAATCATACTGAAAATATAATTTCTTAACATTATAATTAAATAAAAATTGTTTTGTTCTAAAAGTATGTATTTCTTCCCTATGTACCCAGACTTCGTGGACACCCTGTAGAATACTGCTAAAAAGTTTGGAATTATATTATAATGCGTCCCTCTTTCTCTCTAGATGCATTTATCAGCAAAGAGGTTGCTCACATTTCCTGAACTTCGGCGCACAGTGAAAACCCTGTCTTGTGTTAGGGAAGTTGTATCTCCCCTGCCCCGTACCACTTACTCTGAAGAAGCCAATCATGGTTAATATTAAGTCTGGTGATGTCCGCACCTTTGACTTAGAATGAAAACCTTTTTTAAGTACTGTGAGCTCACGTCATAAAACTGATAACACGCCCTGCGCGTTGTGAGGTCACGGCAAGCTACATTTGTTAACTCAGTTTTCAGTAGTTCGCACAAGTCATGCAAAGAAGTACCAAAGTCCATCGCTTTCAATGTCTGGTTAAGCCAATGAAGGATTATAGCTCGGGTGGTGTAGTAGGGAGGTCAGACGAAAGATAGGATAAGAAGATAGGAAGTCGATAAAGAAAACAGTATAGCCATTTCAGACTTTGTTACCGTTATCAGCTCGTGATATTCCGACCTCAGGTTACACACCCGAGTTTACGACCTGAGTCATGTGAGCATAGAGCAGGGTCCCCACCGATGCGGATCATGTCGTCTAAGGTCAGTAATATTCACTCACGTGAAAGTGACATGCGACTGCCGGTGTGAGTTACAGCGAAACGATAATTTTAATTTTCACCATTCAACCGATGCTTGTCACTCTCACGTGACAGTACCAAGGTGTTAACAAGCTAAAAGTCATCGATGCGATGCAGGTAGGCGGTGAATAATCGCGAAAAAAGGACCACAGAGATAGTGCTTATCACAGGGTGGGGTGAGAGGTTAAGGCAATAAGGTAAAACCCTATTGACTGCGATCTTCGGGCACGGTTCCAAGTGGTAGGAATAACTATTTCTGTACAGAAGAAGTGGAGAATAGGAAGGAGAACTTTAAATGTCGGCCCCCTGTTGTTGGCTGTCCCAGAGGCTGACATCGGCAGCAGTGAGCGTTCGTGCGTGGGCTTCTACGCGGAGTGAGTCACTACAGGCTAACGGCCTGTTAACTGAGGGCGGGTTAGAGAGCCAGGACTCGAGCAGTTCACGGCTAACACAGTTGCCAGCCCTTACGAGAATTCCGGCCTCACCAAAGGAAACAGAGGTAACTTTCCACTCCTATTGTCTTGGCTAGAGCCGGATAAATGCCTTTGCAATTTCAACACAGTGCCTCAGGCCTGGGAACTGTGAAGGAGAACGCTGTCTCGACGGGACGCAAGCCTGTGGTGGCTCACTCCGCCCATACGACCTGGCGCGAAGGCTCACAACTGCCAACGAGTGCACATGTACTGGTCGCCTACGCCCGTCCGTCTAGACAATCCACCTGACCAATCACTTGGCAAGACCAACTCACGCAAAAGCCGCTCCAGACGCCATGGCGATTCCCGCGGTCACCTCACTTCTGACAGTCAAGTTCCCCATACCTATCCTCCATTCCCTCTGTACAGAATAAACTTCTCCTACCACTCGGGCTTCCGACGACTTCCCTTTCCCGGGCCTGAAGCTCGTAGTTGCCAGGGTTTAACTTACTTAACCCCCAGCGATATGCCCTGGCAGTGCGTCAAAAACCGTGGCTTGGAGGGCTGCCAACTGGCGGAATGTGTGTGTGTGTGTATGCGAAGTGGTGGATTGGTGGACTGGCCAGTCTGATCCTAAACTGCCTTCCCAGACAGGCAGAGTTGAACACTAGGCCACTTCCATGTACTAAATTTAGCACAAAGTGTGCAGACTGATGCGCATGAACGGAGGCGTACTTGGCACAGTGGCATGGCGCGTTGGCTGACGTGATTTCCAAGCCCTACCGGGTTGCCAGCATCAGGCGGCGCGATGGTGCGTGCGCGCACGCCTAGTGGCGAGGTACACACGCACACCAGTGCGTTGTTCACGCACGCAGAGATGAAGAAAAAAACGAACGGCGAGAAGCGTGACCACTGACATGCACCTGGTGAGAAAATCACCTTATCCGTGCACTGGGTGGATAAAAAACGGCATGGCTCTGTCTGTGGTGTGATTTGAAGGCTTAATAGTGAGCTTTTAAGAAGTATGGAGGACCGTGGAGGCCCAGCCTTCACCCGTGGCGTAGTTTTTTTTCCAGCTCGGACCAAGAGGGGTTAATTCGATGCCTAAAAGAAGAAAAAGCACGCGCCATTTTCGTTCCCTGATCTCATATTCATTCATTAATGGACTCGTCACTTTATCGTAGTGGGTTAAGCAAGATTAACCCTAGCAGCTGCGATCTGCAGGCCGGGTTTCTTCGTAGAGGAGAACTCAAGTGAAAGCTAGAGTAGTAGGAACAGTTACTTCTGTACAGATGGAATGGAAAATAGGTAGTAGGAACTGACTGTCAGACGACCACATAAAAGCAAGCCATCGGACGGCGTCTGAAGTGAACAGAGCGCAGGGGATTGCCGGAAACCCAGCGCAGGCTTTGTTCCTGAGGTCAATCAGAAAATGATGCACTCCGGTTGGTTCGAGCTCTCAAGGGACTAATATCCAGTCTCGCGGTAGTGGTTCAACATTGAAACTGGCGTAGGCGACCAGTACATGTGTACTCATCGGCAGCAGTGAGACATCGCGCGATGACCGTTTGCACGGAGTGAATCACCTCAACTTCTTCTAAATGCCATGCAAAAAGTAACTGACTTTAGCAGAGTGTACATTTACCCTGTAGCGCCTTCCACCTTTAGCGCCACACCGCTGCTCTCTCACACGGCTCTCACGGTCAAAGGCACGCCAGATCGAGTTAATCCTTCTGTTAACTATTCTCCTATTCATTCTGTACAGAATACAATCTTCCTATAGCTCTGGTTTCCCAAGACTTCTCATGTCTCCTATGGAACCGGGCCTGGAAGATCGCAGCCGTTAGGGTTAAACCTTCGTAGCCTTAACACATTGCGATAGCATCACTGCCCCCGCCAGACCAGTAAGGCGGAGGGAGTACTCGGTGGACCAAACCCCAATTACCGATACAAGCGAAAATCTGACTCCCAAAGAGAAATTGAGAAGAAGAAGAAGAAGAAGAAGAAGAAGAAGAAGGAGAAGTAACCACGATCGTTAGGACAAGAACTTTATTCTCTTAACGTTTCGGATTACCTCTCGATTCCATCACCAGAGGCAGCATCAGATAAGGGTAGTTCGCAGAAGCATAACGCCTTCTCCTTTATCGAAGATAATTGCTTGCTTGTGCGCTAATTGCTTGATGGCGGGTCGTGATCTGCTGAAATTTCATCACTCAAATCGCAAAACGGTACAGGCAACGATAATATGGGCATTTTCAGCCTTCGATAATGTACAGGAGTCCAACTGTCTGAAATCTCTGGTCATGACTAGGCATTTCCCTAGGTCATTTTTAGGCATATTTCAGCACATGACAACAAAGTACAAAAACAGCATAACAGGCATAAAATGGCATTTTTCGCGAGAACTCCGGAAAAATTAAGCAAACGCCCTATAGTTTGCATTAATAAATCGTAAGGTGGGATCATGCGATTGAATTGGATATAAGTACTCCAACTAAGCAACAGTTTTAAACATCCATATATTTATGAGGCAAGAAGATGCAAGCTAACGCCCTGGAAGATTCTGATTGGTTTCTCTAGGAGTCTTAAAAATCATTCAAGTACTTTCCTATTTATCGATCAGTTACTCTGTTTGAATTATTCTTCCCAACGTCCCAGCATCTATACATTTGGGAGATGGGATAGTAGAAATTTATCAACATTGCCTCAAAGCTAACAATGGCTGGGACGACTCTTTGTGAGAACGACTCAACCAGGGATTGTTTGTAAGATCTGGTTAGTTGGAAATGTATCAGTCGAGCTCTCCAAGGAATAGGAGGCTGCGCCTCGAGGCCAGTGACATGATATGTCAAGTGTAGACACCATACAGTGACCCAACTCCGAGTGTATGCACACTCGCGACTGCTATGAAGTGCGTTTGCACCAGTGTCTGCATACCCGGTCTGACCAATCACCTTCAAGGCTGACTCGCGTAGAATCTCACTGTGGCGACCGCTACGCTCGCACACTTCGGACGCAGTCTCCCTCATGGGTGATTGTGCACTCTTCCAACTATCAACTACCTCCAACTTGTTCTGCACTGCCTCTGTACAGAATACACTACTTCTCCCATCTAACGTTTCAGTTCTTCTCATCTCCCCACGGAACCGGGCCTGAAGATCGCAGCCACTGCGATAACCCTCATAAACAAAACTTCAAGGAGTGCGGAATGAGAAAATGTGGGCTTCGAGAACCTAGAGAGCTGCTTTATCTCGAACTACGACGTTGACGAGAAGAGAGGGAGGGCATTGAAAAAATTCACCGTAGTGGCAGGGTTTAACAAACGGTCTTACGAACAAATTTTACAGGCATGCAAGAACAGAGTCTATTCTGAAGCCCGCTCTGGTCTATAGTAAACAAAACAGTATTTTTATAGGGTGAGTCCTGTTGAAAGCGTTCAACAAAGTCTGCTATGAACCAAAACTCCTGAGACAAGTTGGTGAGATGGAGAATTACCATTTCCAAATCTATCTCGTCTGCCTAATTGAGGCAACCATCTGTGTGCGTGTTGATGGTCCTAAAAAGGCTAGAAAAAGGCACCAAAGGAACTGCAGGTTAATCTGTAGTGGGCGTTCGCGCCACTGTAGGAACCCGTGATCGCTGACTCATCACGCCGGGGCCGCAGTCACGCTGACTGCCCGCACTCTGTTCAACTCCCGCTCAAAGTCTGGCGCGACCTACTAACATATCCAGTCTCGGCTGCGCCTACACTGCGGCGTAACCTCGCGCGGTCTGACCAATTACCATAAAGAATGGCTGAGACAAAGAAAACTAACGGTGGTCGCTCGAATGTCTGCCCCCAGATAGCACTGCGGATTCGGCCTCTCAGGAAGCGGACGCAGGCAGCGCCATTGGCCGCTGCGACAACGCCACGCTCTCACATGGCCCTCACTGTCCAATGCCATACCAGACCGAATGGAACCTTCCTCCTAACTCTTCTGTGCAGAATACATTGTTCCTACTACTCTGTCTTCCCATGACTTCTCTCGTCTCCTAAGAAACCAAAACTGGAAGATCGCAGCCGTTAGGATTACCCTTCTCATACTTAGCACTCCTCGATAAATCTACCTGCAGTTTCGAATATAAACAATTTCAACTATCGGTGGCGGTAATAGCGCGGCCCGATAATATTTGATCTCCCCAGGCACATACGGGTGATCTCGTCGACTGTTAGATCGCCACCGCCACCAAGTCCAGTTGCTACCTTTTAGGTGCAAGAATTACATGGCATTGCACTTTGAGGAAAAAAACATTTTGAGATGCAAAACAGTTGGCTAAAGGGCAGCATGATTAAAAAAAGGCTTCAGAAGTTGTGTCGGCACGATCTCATGGTAACTTATTTCACATAATAGACAAAGAACGAAAAGAAACAGCAGGTGTAACGAATGCGCAGTCAGTGTCAACTGGCATGCTGATCTCAGCTATGGAAACTATGAGGTACAATTAGACAGGGTTAATAAGTGTCATGTGATTGCAACTCAAGTTTGAAAAAGTAGGAATTCCGGGTTGAGAATCATTGATCAATTTTTGCTCACCGAAATGTCAGCAGACTAAGAAGCACATTCCTGTGAGCAAAAAATGATCTGTGATTACAACTCATCGTTTCCACATCGCTCACATGGCGGCGGGTTCAGCATTGCGCTGGTGGGGAGGGCGGATTAGGATAGGTTCCGAGTATTGTTCACAAGGGGTAGAAAATTACTGTCATGTGCATGAAGTGAACAACTGTTACCATGGCGGTGGAGGTGATAGGCGATCGCCACCTGGCATCAGCGTCTTCTGACAACACAGCACCGAATTCACTGGCCGTATAGCAACGGCCTCGGCTGTTGCTAGCAACTGTTGGCATAGGCCCTTGGAGAAGTTGATTGGTGTCCGGTAGAAAAACTGAAAGGCTTCATTAGGATCGACTCGGTGACTCATATCTACAAGGTGTGCAAGAATAGAACTCGGGGTGGATCTAGTTTACCTTTACCTAGCCAGGCCGTTATCTGTTCACGAACTCCCTTCTCCGGGTCCCTCGTTGTTGGGCCAATGTATCTGTGGTGGTCGCGGCCGTCCGACGCCCTCCTAACTCTTGACGCCACAGACAAGGTCACTCAGAGCATAGGACCTCGCGCGAAAGCAGTGTAACTGCGTACCTCGGGCCCATGCGCAAATGGACGCGCGCCCGGGCTGGCCAGCCTTCGCCCATGTCAAGGTCGCACCACGACCACTATTCTAGACATAAGCTGTGTGATTGGCCGCCGTAACAAAGCATGCGCCCGCGATTCCTGATGCCCCCTTCACTCCGGAATTGACGCCGTGGCAGCCGGACTGCAGTCATCCAAGAGTCAAAATTCTTTCCATCTATTTTTCCTATCCTTCTGCAGAATATACTATTCATAACAATCTGGCTTTCCTCACCTTAAGGAACCACGGGCCTGGAATATTGTAGCTGTTAAGATAAACGTTACTACCTTAACACTACGTCGATATATCCTGCTCCTCAGGAGCAGGGGAAAGAGTAAATGCACATCGATGTGGTTCTCAATGGAAGTCGGTCTTTACCTCCCAATCGTAAGAGGAGCGAGTTTGCAAAGAATTCGCGTAAATTCGCCTAGAAAGACCGTCTTATGAACACTTCTTTCTTTTCTACAGTTAAAGTAGAAGGTTATTGGTGCTTCTGCCAATATTCCTGAGGATGAAGCTTTTTGCACATCAATTCACAAGAAGCGTGTTCTGCAGGTTCAGGAGAACAGAGCTGTCGCACTGTAACTGGTTTGACGAAATTGAGATGTGTTGATGGGCCTAACTGAGGCTAGGAACTGCAGGTAAATCTGGCTGCAGTTTCAGATGTAAACAATTTCGGCCCTCGTCGGTGGTAAGAGCATCAAATCAGCGAACCACGCAACCTCATAACATTTGATATCCCCACGTGTAGACGGGTGACCTCGCAGACTGTTTGAGTCTATGCCGAATCTCTCTCTGAGCTGCAGTAAGCAAAACAGCGTTTTTTTAGCGCGAGCTCTGTTTAAATAATAACCCGAAGTCCGTCCAGAGAGGTCATTTATAAAATCCCTTGAAGCGGCTGCAATGCAGTTTATTGTGGACAGACAGGACGATCAGCCTCCACACACTTACGCGAACATCAACGAGCGATACGGGGGCGACATCACTTGTCCGAAATCGCCAGACAAATATTAGAAACTGCACAGCAATTTGCATGGGACGAAACTTGCATTGTTGGCCACGAGTTTTAGAAGCCATCAACTCCGACGACTCGTGCATCAACAGGCACGTCGAATTGGACGCGATGAACACCAACCTCAGGGAAGCATGGAAGGGACGACAGCCTATCCAGACTAGAGGAAGCAAAAACCAGCCACCACCGACTGCACGACTAATTGCGGTCGACAATTAGTTCACGACCGACCGCATAATTTCATGCGGGTGACAACTATTTTCCACAGTGACCACACAATCACATTCGAGTGACGATTATGGACTAGTACCTTACCCACTATATCAGGTTCTCTATACCATCATTTTGAATTAACTGTTTTGTACAATTTACATCCATCTGACGACGACCTGGTGTACCAGTGTGGAAAATTTACACAATAAACTACTGCTTCCCAAAAAACTCCTTCTACCGAATCAGTTCAGAGCGTTTTCCGATTGTGACCCTCTCCCAGTCCTGAATCCTTAAACATCCTGCCCAATAAGGTATCCTCTTTCCGGTACCTTGATGTTACTTTAACGTGTGATCTTTCATTAATTTTTCATATTAAATTTTTTTCATAGTATATATATATATATATTATAGTTAACACGACTGAAGATACGAGGTCCAGATAAATTATCCCACTCCCCATCCCCCAAAAAAATGAAGAAGAAAAGGCGCCTTCATGGACCACACTGTATTGGTGCTGACGTTTCAAAAACATGCTTGTTTCCATCATCAGAGTGATTGGGTGGTTGTTCCTGCTTGCGGTTATTTGTTCTGTCTCGCCGATTGTCTCGTATTATACGTGTGGTTTACGCGCACATCCTTCCTATCCTGTTGGGCGCCGATTGGCTCTGGCCTACCGCACGGCCCCTGGCCGTTCTGTTGGTCGTGGATTGGGTCCTGCCTCTCCGTGGGCGACTGCAGATGACCTCGGCTGACCCCTGTCGCCGACATGGATGTCGTAGTCGCTGCGAGGCCTGCGTGCCCATCGTGCACGCTCGCAGGACCACTGCTGCCGGACTGCTGACAACCTCGTGTGACGCCCGTCACCCGTATGGTTGTTGTAGTCGCCCCTGGTCCTGCGTGTCCATCGTGTGCGGTAGGGTGGCTGCTGTGTGGCCTTCCCTCATAGTCTGGTGGGTGGCTTTGCCGTCACTGCCCACTCGCATGTTTGGGCTCGCCGGCGGGTTGATGATTCATGCCGGGCATGCGAACTGCAGCAAACTCTTCACCCCCTGCTGCAGTGGTGGCCGCCATTGATGAGGCGGTAAATCGCTCGTTGGCGTGATTGGCCTTGCCTGCGTAAATCCCGATGAAAGCCCACCCGGCAGCGGCTGAGCGACGAAAAGCCGAAGTTTTGGCTCGCGATTCCCTTTTTGAGGAATGTTTCGGAGGTGACAGCTCGAATCCTGAATCCTTTTGGAATTGGGATTGCCCACAAACCAGATTCGACTATCCGATAGCAGATAATGCGACCCAAAGATCCGCTACCAGCAATCAGCAGTTGTCTACAGCATTTCCGGCTAGACTTGCAGTGCAAGATATCTTGGTGAAACGGGAAAATGCCTCTGTACAAGGCTACACGAGCGCCAGCTGGCAGTCAACGGCGACGACAGACTGTCACTAGTATATGGCCACATGGCACTGGAGCAGCACATTTTCGCTTTCAAAAATGCCAAGGTCATCGGCCGATCCAAAGACAAAATGGCTAAACCAATGCTCGAAAGTTGGTCCTCCGTAGACACAATTGATAGAAGCATTGACGTAAATCCAGCTTATCAGGCCCTCCGTACCAGACTTCAATCAATCCAGCCGAGGCCAACGACGCCAACGAGCGATTTCCAGCCTCATCAATGGCGGCCACCATTGCAGCAGGGGTGAAGAGTTTGCTGCAGTTCGCACGACCGGCATTAATCATCAACCCAGCGGCGAGCCCAAGCAAGCGAGCGGGCTCATCATGGGCAGTGACGACAGAGCCACCCACCAGACTATGAGGGAAGGCCACACACCAGCTACCCTACCGCACACGATGGACACGCAGGACCAGGGGCGACTGCAACAACCATACAGGTGACGGGGGTCACACGAGGACGTCAGCAGTCCGGCAGCAGTGGTCCTGCGAGCGCGCACGATGGGCACGCAGGCCTCGCAGCGACTACGATATCCATGTCGGCGACAGGGATCAGCCGAGGTCATCTGCAGTCGCCCACGGAGAGGCAGGACCCAATACACGACCAACAGAACGGCCAGGGGCCGTGCGGTAGGCCAGAGCCAATCGGTGCCCAACAGGACAGGCAGGATGTGCGCGTAACCCACACGTGTAATACGAGACAATCGGCTAGACAGAACAAATCACCGCAAGCAGGAACAACCACCCAACCACTCTGATGATGGAAACAAGCATGTTTTCGAAACATCAGCACCAATACAGTGTGGTCCATGAAGGCGCCTTTTCTTATTCATTTTTTTTGGGGAATGAGGAGCGGAATATATTATAGTATATATTTTTTACATTAAAATCCGTAAACTCCTATATGATATCAGCCGATTGCGTTTCTATCACACATCTGAAGTCCTAATCTGGTGATTTATAGATGTCTGCATTATCTTCCTCATTATCTACTGCTCTTGGGTTATTTTTTCAGTCTTGCTTACAAAAGACTTGTAAATCTTTAAACCTGACCACCAAACGGCCTCTTCAGCTGTCAGTGTTTATTATGGTTTATAGGTGACATTATAATACAACGACACTTTTAAACGGTCAAGCAATTTGGGAATCGCATTCTTGATGAGGTTGCCCATTCACTCCACTATGAATTAACGCATGCGAAATCTTCTCCTTCTACGCGCTGATGCCGTTAGCATACCAACAGTCTGTACTCCCATTCCTAGCATGCTATCTCACGTGTAAAGAAATTGAAATTCCGAAGCTGAAATTAGACCTGTCTCCATAATAGATGTTGATTTTAGATAAACCTCGAGATTCTCGAGTATTTTATTAACGTAACCCTTGGTCTTAGTGAATGGAGCTATTTTTTGCTGAACAGTTTGGATGCCACTTTCAAAATAAGGCGTATTTCTCTCTTTCTTTCTTTCTCTCTCTCTCTCTCTCAAAAAATAACAAAGTCTGTTGCGAGCCGAAACTACTGAGACAGGTTGATGTAAAGGAGAGTTGCTCTTTCCAAGTAGGTAGCCAAACGGAGGAAAAAAGTCTGTGTATGTGTTCATGGGCGTGCAACAAGCCAGGGAAGGGCACTACAGGAACGTTATGTTAATCTGCCCGCATTTCCGAATGTAAAAAATTTCAGCTCTCGGCGGTGGCAATAGCATCGAACAACCGACAGCACGGCTCGATAAAATTTGATGTCCCCAGGCACAGACGGGTGACTTCGCCGACCGTTAGATCGCCACCACCATCACATAAAAAGTCCGGTTGCTACCCTGGCCATCTATACTTAAAAGAAGTACATGACATCGCACTTAAACAAAAAAAAATTAAAATACAAAACAATTGGTTAAAGGAAAGCGCGATTAAAACAAAAAGGTTTCAGAAGTTGTGTCGGTGATTTCTCGCAGAGACTATTTTCACAAAAAAGACAAAAAGCAAAAAAAAAATACAGGCGTACCGAAGGCGAAGACAGTGTCAACCAGCAGGCGATCTCGTCTTAGGAAAATATGGCACCTACACAGCTAAGAAAACGATTCGTACGAGAATAGTGGGTCATCACACAACCCAACAAAACCCGAGACGAGGACCACTGGATGACATTAACTAATTGTCTGACTCATTCCCCTTCCCCTCTCCCCCGACCCCCATTTCTCTGTCCCTAATTAAGACTATAATCTGATCCCCTTGATCCCCCCTTGATCCTTTTAAACCTCTCTCCCCCCTCTCTCCCCCTTGTTACTACTGATGGGTTTGCCTAAAACTTTCGTTAACTCTACCCTCCCTTATTATAATGGAGTTGATAATCGTTGGTGAACGTCCACAGATCGCTAACGGAACTCGCTCGTCCTGCTCTGTCCTGGGACTCATTCGCGAGCCGCACCAGTAGCCGCACAGTGGCTAGCAGGCACATGAACATTGCCACCAAAGAGAAGGGAGACAGTGGAATGGCTATTTCTGTCTCAATAGCCCTCATCAGCCAGTCATATCCAACCCCAAGTGGTGCATCATCATAGAAGTCAGATCTGAAGTCTAAAGTTCTAATCGTTGAGTCATAACCACAGTACAATGGCCGCAGTCATTAATCCGCATCGGGTGCTCTACCTCTGGTGCAACGTCTGTCGCTTATGCAAATTAATCCTCACTCCCTTTCTCCTTACTCACAGGTCGAGCCTATTTTACAGTCCTTGCGACTGTGCAGAAGACTACTCCTAGAATCAAAGGACAGGTAAAGGAGTTGGCCTTATCAGCAAGTGAACAAGTTGGGTCATTTATTAGGTCAGAGTATGAAACCTTTTGGCTGAAAAGCGGAGCAGATGCATTTGACGTGAAAATGTTTCAAAATGTCCACAGTCTGAACTCGAATCTCAAACTCTACTTCTGAGATAAAGCATATTTATCGCGTAGTGTTAGGGCTAATGAGGTTTAACCCTCACGGCTGCGATCTTCCAGGCCTGGTTCCTTAGGAGAAGGAAAAAGTTGTATTTCTAAGCCATGCTTCCCTCGGACGCCGCGGGGACAGACCATTCAAGGTCACCTTCTGTCTGGCTTACTGGCCAACTACTTCTCAAGGCCAGTGCAAAAACTTCGGAGGAGTTGTTTACGCCCAGTCACTCCCAGAACCGACGATCTACTGTTTGGCTGTAGTCGTCCGGACTCGGTGATTTGCTTGCCGGACTGAGCCTCTGGACTCCGGCCCATTCATGGCTGGACTGCACTTGCCCGGGAGTCACTTGCTCATTACTTGCATTCTACGCTTGTTACACCTTATTAAATTATCCCTTACACTCTGGCATTCCAAGTCTCGTGGGGAAACGCGCTATCGTCTATTATCTTCCCGGACCACATCGTATCCAACAAAGTCACGGAAAGGCCAGAGTGATAGGAAATGTATATGCTGAACAGCGGGGTTGAAGAATAGATTGTAGGAAATTTGACTGTCGGAGCACACGTTCCTCCGCTAAAGCAGCGTGGCCCGAAGTGATATCTGGTGGCAGACATTCGAGCGGCCACCATATGCCTTTGTCCTGCGCCGACTTGAAGATGACTGGTTGGACTGCGCGAGGTAATGCACCGGCGTGGTTGTTAGTCGGTCGCGCGCGCCATTGAGCGAGATGTGGACAGGGTGGTCATCGCGACTGCAGCTTTGGCGTGATGCGTCAGCAATCACGGGTTCCCACAGCGGGTGCTCGCGGCCACTACATATTCCTCTGTCTTTGTCATCTGTTTGGCGACCATTGTGAAACCAGCAACCTCCGCTCTCTTGTAGAACTGAAAGAGGTATCGGCTAAACTAGCATCCAGTCAGAGCGACAGCTCCCTCATTTCAACGCCGTGGTTCAATCAGCAGAATAAGTTCTGAACGTTCCACTGGCCTTAATTTCTTCTTTCTCACTCACCACATAAAACATTAAAAAAACGTTTTGCAAAGGTAAGTTGATTCATCATGCGGACAACATGTCTTCGGTTTAGCTTCACTAGCTTATCTATATGCGTATGCAAACCGGGTTGACTTCTGTTCTGGCAACGCGGGTATTAGCTAAACGCCCATATCCGCGTGTTCGTCGATATTCTACTGCTACATGGTACAGCTGCAGGTAGTTCAAATCATCAATGGGTCCTCCCAGCATTCCCTGTGTGTTTTCTAATAAATACTCTAGTTTCGAAGCTGCGACTTCATAATATCTTCAGAATTTAATTTCTAACTTTGGGCAAATCATCCGTAATAAAACTGCGTAGGCTTAGGCCGAAAGCTTAAATATTTGAGCGGAGATCCATCAGCCTCTGCGGGATAGTCACTCAATATTCATAAGCTGCTAACAGGCAGCTAGTACTATACGTGGGTTGCGTGTTTTAATATACTGACAGCCTAGTGATCATCTAATATATTCTAGATTGATTGCCTAGTAAAGCATGCTTGGACAATCAGCTTATCCTTTAAGGATTAGTGGATTGCATGCGTTACTGTAAGTTTTTACCTCTCTTTGCTTATTCGACCTAAAGTAATGAGGTCATACGCACACTACGCTAACGCCGTTTTGAATGAAGACAAATGGCAAGAAGATTTTGCGACTAATTCTCCGATCACTCTTCACGACGTCAACAGTTGCTGTTATGCATTGTTAATCGTTTCACGGTGCAGCATAGCTTGCGTAAACAATTATAGTCACGTTTAACGGAGGACTATTTCGCTCAAAAAGTTGGTGCGATAATTTCAAAATAAAGCGTAGCCCTTGTACTCTCAAAACCCCACGAGTCTGGCAACCATCTGGTAGATTCGATATGAATTGCTTAGGCAATCCATCTTGCGCAGTCAGCTTCCTGCAGCAGAATTAGTGGCTTCCATACCTTGGATCAGATTTAGCGCGTTAATTATGCGATTTTGTTAAAACTGAGAGTTCTCGGTAGGCGCTTCTTAGTTCAAGTGGTTAGAATGTCGACTATAGCCATGACATTTTCTGAATTGGAATCACACAAGGGCTGCCAAATTTCTCACATTTGGGTTCATTGCATCAGCGAACCCAGCCAAAAAAGATTTATTAATAGAAGCCTTTTACACGGAACTTAAATTATCCCACAGTAGGTTACTTTGAACTTCACTACACAGTTCCTTTCTTAGTGCAGATTATTAAGTTATAATAAGCATGAATAATAAGCTTCTTTTCGTACCAGGCACCAGTGGATTCAAGCCGTTCCAACCCAAAGGCAAATGATTGATGGCATTCCACACCGTGGGACACAATTCCATTTGTTGCTTCCTAGTTAGGATCCCAACCTTGTCTGTCGCATGCCCCGACGTACTGCCCTGGCGGGAGATGAAGCATACCAATTTGCGTCAAGGGAATGCCTTCCCACTGGTGGCAACCACGTGCGAGTGATAAGTGCTCGAAATGTACTTAATGTCGGCGGGCGCATTTATAACCCGTCCGTACTTCAAACGATAGGTACCCGGGTAATTGGTCTGCGGAGGACTGAGCCAGAGCAATTTACTGGTATATAACTTGTAATTCTGGCGTTATTATTTGCAACTAAGAGAAATAACTGTAATCACGTGAAATTTCATGATCTAGAAGTTGTAGCCTTAGAACTCCGTCAGTGGGATCGCCTAGATGGTCCCCGGTAGGAGATAGGAACCAGGAACCGGTGGCTTTGTATTAATTTCCAGGGAAAATGGGGTTTGTGTTAATTTAAAGATAAGATAATATTACCGACAAAGACAAGGGAGACTGGAATGACCGTTTCCGGTTCATTAGACGTCATCAGCCAGTCATAGCCAACTCCAAGTGATGTTATCTGTCTGGACTACTAGCCGCTACAGCTGCTAGCGAGATTCAAGAATGACTCCCAAGGCAGGGCGGGACGAGCGACTTGCGTTAGCGATCGGTGAACGCTCATTAACGGGTGTTAAGGATCAGAGTTAAGCTAGGGGTTTCAGATAAGATTTGTGTTGGTGTTAAGACGGATATATTTAGCTCTCCCTTAATTTAGCGTAGGGCCACCTGTGGTATGTGTGCATGGAGGACAGGAGAGTTGGATCGTTCCTACCACAGCGTACTGCCGTGAAGGACTTATAAATAATTCTGACCCATTCGTCTGGTCCGGTACGTTTGCAGTACTACCAGTTCTTATTCACTTTACAGTTATCAACTTTGAAGTTTAGGTAACATTTCAATTGAGGTCACCATACAGCTTATTTAAATAACCGAATATTTGCCCAATAGTGCCCAATTTGACAAAAGCGTTGACTCTATCAATGCTATCTAATATCTATATCTCTCCCTATAATCCCTGGATCACCTGTAGATTAACTTTTCAGAGATGACATGGTGTAGCGCACTAGGGATGTCGAGGTTGGCACGCACCTAAAGTATAAGTGACCTAAAAATGGTTCTGCAGCGGAAGCTCTGAATTAGATCGATAAGCATCACCCAAGCACACAAATGTTAAGACCGGAGTAGAAGGAAACGTGAATATATAATGACGAATCTACTAGTAATAAAGAACACGTACAGAGTAAGAAAATAATAAAGGGATAGGGAACGGCGTTACATGGATCAAGTCCCATCTGGAGTGGAGGATGTTCGGCCAATTGATTACGGCGGGCGTCTGGATGTGAACACAAACAGGCTGTGTGACTAGGTAACGAATCATCACAAGTTACAACTCAAACCTACGAAACAGGCCATCAGTTCAACTTCGCTGCCGTCAAGGTACTCGCCCACGCAGTAAACAAGACGAGAAGATAATTTATCGAAGCCTAGTCCACGGAGGAGAATTCGGTCAACAGATGTGTCGAATTGGTGCCAGCGTACAGGGCCTTACGCTATTGCAAACGATCACATTCAGACGCCCGCCGTAATCAATTGGCCCAACATCCTCCATAATCATCCCACTCTCGATGCTGACGTGGCCATTTGGCGCCCAAGCCTACATAATCCCTTTCTTCTCATCCTCCTTCCCTTTTCCTATGACTTTTTTAATTGCCCATCCCTCCCACTATAACAATTACTTGTTTTGTTGACGATTCTAGTTCAGTAAATATTTCCACCCAACTTGTCGATCTTGCTTCTGGCACAGGCTAGCACAGCCCTCAGTGGCAAGTCGGCAGCACACACAATTATTGATTTTCTACACGTTCAAAATTTTAGTTATTGTACACACGCCCTAAGTAGCTTCCACATTTGTTACTGTTTCTCCACCTCTCCACTTCTTGTAAAAGCTCGAAAGCTCAGGAAAAAATTAATTTTATTTCAGTGATCTACCAAATGTCTCCTCGACTTTTTTAAAGTAATTTACTTCGCTTTCCTGATATGCCTCACCCAATTTAAACTTTATTAACATCTGTCCCGTATAACAGAAGGATAGGTTTTTTTCGTGCAGTTTGGTGACCTAAATTGAACTGCTACCGATGTTTACGCACCGGTTTTACTGGCTAGGTTATTTTAAAGCCAATTGCCATATTTTTATTCACGGACAACTTTTTATAGTTACGCCATTCGTTACACGGTCCCCTGATTGGAGTTTATTCATATTTGTTGATACTATTATTTGTTGACTGTTAAGCTCTTCACTCCAAATGATGCGATGTTGGCTATCGTTAACTAATACTTAACGTCCATTCTGTCCTGGTTGGCGTAGGCAATTAAGTTCGTTATAGTGAGAGAGTTTTGGCTGGCTTATCTCAAATTTAGATGGTGTTATGCGTTGGTCACGTGGTTCCTGTCCGGTCCCTCCCATATTTTCCGTTGACATCAGTTGTTTTTCACGCGTGGGTTTGCTTGGCTGTCCTGTTAACTTTGCTCTAACTGACTCAAACCATGTGCGTATCGCCTAGATAAAGGTGAAAACGATGCACTGAATTATAATTGACATTGAACCCATTAAATTTATTCGGTAGATGTATAGTTTACCACCTAGCTGAGCCCACTATAACCCCATCCTTCTGTAATATGGTACCGGGTGCAATAAAGATTATACAATGTGGGCAATAGAGGGAAAGGAAATGTAAATAAAAGAAAAGGTTATAATAGTAAAAAATGGATAAATCACGTAGTTAAGGTAATGATTGTCAACAAAAAAGAGCGCCATAATTAAAATGCGCAACAATGCAAATATTACGAAGCAAGGAAAATAAAAAAATACTTAAAAGGGGAAAGCCGTTGGAAGTATTTTTCTATTTTAAGTCAGACGAAGGAGACCCCTATAGACAGCCCCAAAGGTAAACTGAAGTAAGTTCAACTCACTTTATTAAAAAGAAATCTTAAACTAAAATAAAAATAATACGATATAATAAGAAACTGAAGGCTTAACTTAAAACAGAACTACAATAAAATCAATAAAATAAGATAAAAATAAATTAATAAAGCCAATAAAACTCAATAATAAACTAAAAACAATTGGGTTGTCGCAATAGGGTTAGATCAGACAACTAGATTAGACGATTTCTGAGAGGCAAATTAGACGTCTACCATTCATTCTTCCCTGGTCGACGTACAACAGCTAAGTTCGTTATAGCGTGGCAATCTTCCTTGGCTTATCGCGACTTCTTATGTTCCACTTGCCCATTTTAGGATGTTTTACCACCAGGAGAAAACTTTACGGATTTAAAGCTACAAGGGGGCACATCAAACTTTTCTTGGTGAAGGGAAGCAAAGTGCAGCTGACAATTTCATAACAATAATTATCTGTCTGTTATTCACCATAAAACGAATAAATTTTGGCTGAACACCGTTCCGCCAGCACTTCAAAACAGGTTTAAGGAGTAAACACTGTCACTGAAGGCAATTTTTTCACGTCTTTAGTCCTCCGATAAATCAGTCAGACCCCAAACGACCACGTGACTGTTTCTTTGAGCCAAAAATGACAGACATTTTGGCTCGTGATAGGCGTTCGACGAGGCCAAATCTCACTTCCAGTTTGCCGACAGGTTCCGGGATCGTACGCTAGATATGAGATCGATGTGGGGGTATCCGAGTTTATGTCAGTCAAACACACTCCATACTAGAATGAAGCTGCTACGCTTGAATCAGTGATTGAAAGATATAGCTTTCACGAACGGCTAGGTTCAAACAACGCCTTCTTAATGGCAGTTCTACTACCGAGGAGTGTATAGGATAATAGATATTAACCCTAATGACTGCGATCTTCTAGATCCAGTTCCCTAGGAGAAGAGGGAAGTCATGGAAAGCCATAGTGGTAGGAAGAGTAGAAAAACAAAATCCCAGGCGTCCGCACAATCACAACATCCTGTGTGCATCGGCGTGTGATTGGCTGTTCCAGAAACCGGAAGCAGCAAGCGCTCCCAAAATGCACTTCGACTTGAACTAGTCACGAAAATCGTTCACAAGTGCACTTCGTGTAGAGCTAGTCACCACACGACTGTCCACCGTACTTTGCGGTATGCTAGGAACAAGTCCTGTGACTTGCGGGCGGATTAGGCTATAGCAATAGTTGACTTTCGCTGCATCCACCACATTCCCTTCTCCTCTGTCATCTGGGACCGGTGTCATGACAGAATCAGGAACATCGGCGAGAGCAGAATACGGGTATGAGTGGCAGTGCAAAAATCATCACTTAAGCTTACCACTACGCTCCCGGGCCCACAAAAAACACCTGGCTAGAATTTTAGCACAACCAAAAGGGAATAGGGGCAGCGGTACGAATCCCAGCTCTCTCGCCGTTGGCCTGTGTGCCACTACAATTCATCATACACCACCTAGTAACAGTTTAAGCTTGGCCAGGATAGTTACTGGTTATAGTCTTTACATGACAATTTGGACACATGATTCCCTGTATGATAAGTGTTTGACGGGGAGTTCATTTCACGACAGCTAGTGTACTCAATTTCACCGTCAACCGGCCCAATACGAACCTGCCAGTACTATGAAGTAGACATGACGGAGTGAGGTAACATCAGTCTACATCCAGTGTACAATTTCTGCGCCACAAACAAACAAACACACTTTGGACCCATGATGGAACTTCAGTGACAATGGCTTGGAAGATCGTAACCGGAAGAGGAGGATATATAATATGGCGAGTGAGGCATGCAAAAGTAATGACGAAAATTAACTTGGCACTTTAACAGATATTTATTTCTTTTATTTTGATCCTCTGAGTAGATTTAATCATATGAAAGTCTGTTAGTTATGAAAATTGCCCTTTTAGTTAAGTTTATTTAAGGTAATGTGAATTAATTTTGGCGAAACTAGGAGTAGTCTCATATCGAAGGTATTTCCTATGCTGTTCAGCATGATAGAACGGAACGTTTTGTTAATATGCATAATTTTACGGAAGAATAAGTAAAAACAGTGTAAAACATATCTCTTCCAGAACTGAAAAATTTTGTGCGAAATTGTTCAGATGCAAATGAAGCCAAAGTTAAGGAATCACATTTATTTTCAGAAACAAGGGACAATTTATGTTTTAAAAATAGTGTTTAGCTAGCCTGAAAAGTTTTTTTCGCAAAATGCAGTAAAAAGTTTTGGTCGCCTTTCGTTTTACCGCATCGCCCAGATGGCACATAAGCAAACTGTATAGATATGTTACCGTGAACGTAATGTAAAACAGGTCGTATTAAATGTAAGTCATTTAGAAATATACTTTTTTGTACACCATACTTTCCGCTTATGCGTTATCTAGAAACGAAACAGAGGGCAGGATAATAGTTAGGAAGATAGGGCCACAGTTTTTTGCATTCGCAAGCTAAGCGCAGAACCTGGAAGTAATACACTTTAGCGAAAAATTCCGATATAAGAAGAAAAGTGAGTTCTTTCATTTCCAGTCAAACTGAATCGTTTATCTTTAGGTAAATAAAAAAACGTATAAAAAACCTCCATTTTCATCTCGACCTTGGATGAAAGCAATGAACACAGAAATTCGTCAATTGAAAATCTAATTTAAATGCTTTTTAAAGGGATAACCTATCATAGAAAGTTTTTTGAAAATTAATCTGGGGAATACCAGACTTCTTTTGCGGACGTTTTTTGCTCGACAATGTGGTTTGCTGCTTTGAGGCATTTCTAAATATGGTCCACATGGTCATTTTCATTAAAACTTATACATATCCACAAACACATTTTTTTCGGTAAATGCTTATTTTAAAGGGTTTGACCTAAACATGGAATGTCCATTGATGGACGGACACATGAAGACACTGAAAGTGCTCAAAAATATACCGCAATTTAAAGGGCGTTATTAAATAAATAGTTATCCATTAATGGTTATGTGTTAACATTTGACTACAGAAAAGCCATTTTTGCACAAAGAAAGTGGTTAGTTAATGAATTCAAATTACGAAAAGATTTAATTTTTTGTTCTCAAGTATTCTTGACTTTGTCTGGACACTGAGTCCAGGCGGGTGAGGCAGGGAGCAGAGAGAGAGAGAGAGTGTGTGTGAGATGCTGCGTAAGCCTACCATCACTATACACTAATTCACGCTCAAGTTGCCGTTTCTGCACACAATCTGTTGTTGGGCACACGCCGGACCTCGTCGGAATCAACTGTTGAACATAGAATCCTCCTCCTCCTCTACTCCATTTATCCATTCCAAGTATCACGCAAAGCGCAAGCCATCTTCAGGCAGATAAAACCTACCGTAGGTCGGCTTGTGTGTGAAACACGCCTAAAACCAGACTCGTCCACTTATCAGGGGGAGTTTTGGCTCACAAATTCCCTCAGAAGCCAAACTGCCTCTTCCATTTTGCAGTTGGGCAGAGCTTCATGCTGTCGTGATGGCTGCATCCTCGCTCCTGCGGGGCTGTTGTTCTTTTTTTTAACCTCAGCCGGACATTTTTTTTCTCCTGCAGCAGCAGTCTCGGCGATGGCGATTGGCTGAAGAAAGGAGTCTGACTGCCTTCTGATTGGCCAAACAGGCTCGCGCCTAGTCATCGAAAGGCAGCCAGAACGTGCGGAAGACGAGGCAGCAACGCGGGAGAAATGAAGCGGAAGTGCAGCGACCACAACGCGCGACGCGTTGCCGGCTCTCCAAACTGCATGTACGTGTAGGACGGCGTTTTTCCAGGTGAAGTGACTTTCGCTAAACGACTAAAACTGCGCGAAAGAGGGAACCGGGGCAGCCATAAGATTGACCAAACGGTGTTGACTGGAGCGACCGTCTTGTGATCGGAAGAGAGCGCTGATTTACGGTACCACTGGACTAAATAGCTCCATGCGGTAGCTCAGTCGGAAGGGCGTTTTTTTGGAATGATCAAGCAGCGACTAGCTCTGATTTGGGCCAAAGATCCCCCAAGGTCTGAGAGGTGACTGGCTTTTTATCGTAAATAATCCAGAGTAGCAATCATACTCCCAGGTTTATTTGTCGACAGTATTTATAGATTGTTCGCTTTCTGTCTGGAGCTTAAAGATAGAACAGTGTCATTCATAGCACAATGCATCGATTACCGACAACCCTCAGATTACCCGCTCCAATGCCGTCTACACATGTCACACTCTGTCGGCTTTATATCCACATGCAGCGGAAAAGTAACTATCCTCTACCAGGGTCATGGTTTTCTGGGGGGAATTCTGTCTTTTTCATTACAGTGATGAAAGTTGCTGTTTACAGAGCACGCTAACGAGATCGTTGTTGATCCCGGGTTCCCTATGTTGACCACGTGTGACCTGTGGTCTGAGCCATGAGGAGCTTGTGTTGGCTATATCATTTGGTGCCCGGCATTCTCAATTTCGACTATGGTATTCGTCCAGTTAAGATAGCCTGACTCCTCGGCTGCGGTTGTGTTTTTAGGTTGAGGATGACCCCCCCCCTCCCAGACGGGTCACATGGTAGATGTGTTGAATCAACACGGAGCCGATAAGGGTATGGCAGGCGTTATTCGTGTTGTGATCCCATGACAAAGCCGAATGTGGGGAGGGGGGGCGTTGGTGGTATATAAAAGTGCAGGCACCAGCCATCCGTGGCCTTTATGGCACTCCCACTCGATGGGGTCTGAGTCAGGCGTGGTGGTTTAGCCCACCTGCGCCCGATCCTGAAGAGAAGTCATGGGAAGCCAGAGTGGTCGGAATAGTTTATTCTGTACAGAAGGAGTGGAGTATAGGCAGGAAGAATTTGACTGCCAGACGACTAGGACATCGCTGGCCACAGGGTTGCAGCTGAAATAAGGTGACCGCGAAAATCGCCAGAGCGTCTGGAGCGGCCATTGTGTGAAGGCTTTTGCGCAACCAGTGCTCTACCACTGAGCTACGAGGCTTATCGTGTGCCGCGAATTTAATCAATTAAGTGAACATAGTCGTCATTTTGGTAGACGCTAGATTATTGCTTAGGAAATCCTGTGTAGGCAGTGTGGTTGCTGTTCCATAATGGTAGATTCCATACGAGCAGTAAGTTGGGCGGGTAAAATCGATCCGACGATGATGCGCGGTGAACCTCGTAGCTCAATGGTAGAGCGTTGGCTATGCAAAGCTTTCCATGCACTGTGAGTTCGACTCCCACTAAGGCCGCGCAGTTTTTCTAATCGGATCAACTGAAAAAGGAGATATGCTTCACCTTGGAAATACCAACGTTTCCACGAAAAACCCCCCTTAACAGTAGAAGAAAATGAGCATTTATAGCAAATAATAGCGGACAATGGGTAGAGGGGAAGGTTGGTCCAGCACCAGAACAGTTTGTTTACAGTCCTGCGCGTTCAAACTTGTGCAGGAGTTCATCGTCTGGGGGTAAGAACAGTACCAAAAGGGGATAATTATGGGGGTTCTACACATATCAAAAGGAGTGATAGTCGACTATCACTACACTGGTGACCCCGACGTGATCACTGTGGCCCCGCCCTGCGTGACTCATCATACCTTTGCCGGCGACGCCTGGCCATCCTGCGTGCTCACATATACCCTGGATACCCTTGTTCGATCAGCTGTGAACGTTTCCCTCGAGCAGCGTGACCCATTTCCTGATTGGTTACAGGATAGATCAGAGGTTGCCTCCAGCCTGGCGCAGAGATACAGAACACGCACACAACTGCTTGGCCTACTGTGAGCCGTTCCTTTCTACAGAGCCTTTTGCTAGCTTCTTTTCCTACACTATACTGCCCTACCTAATTGGTCTTACGGACGTTTGACTTGGGGAACCTTCTGTAGTAGACTATCACTCCTTAAGGCACACCAAGCAACTTGCATTGACGCGCGTCTGAACGTGACTGCACATGACTGCGCGGGCACCGACGCCAGTCATGAATATAATTGAGTAGAAGAGGGCTAGCTCGCTGGATCAATACTCTTTCGTGTTCAGAAGGCTATTTGCCGAGCACACGTCTGTGTTTGTGGAGAGTCATGGGGAGGGAGAGCAGGAGTGTGCGGGGACTTGCATGCAATTCATCAACCTTTAATTAGTGGGGAGGGGGTTGGCAGATTTGAATAATTTATTTGACCCCATTGCGAAAACTCAGTTCTAAACGTCCGCGCATAATCGACAATAGCCTGTGGGATACGATGTGCTCCGGTCGGATACTAGAAGATGAAACGTATCCCAATGAATATAAACTGTTGGATATGATAAGGCGTGAAAGGCCAGAGTGTTATAAATGATTTAATAACGTTAGAAGGATTAAAATATGAGTAAGATGCAAGTGACTCCCAGGCAAGTACAGTCCAGCTATGAATGGGCCGGAGTCCAGAGGCGCAGTCCGGCAAGTGCATCACCGGATCCGGACAACCACAACCGAACAGTAGGTCATCGGTTCCGGGAGTGACTGAGCGTAAACAACTCCCCGCATCTTGTGCACTGGTCTCGCCTTGAGAAGGGATTGGCTAGTGAGGCCAGACAAGTCCCGACCTTGAGTGGGCCGGATTCCGTGAGCCAGACAGAGAGTGACCTTGAAAGGCTTGTCCCCACGGCGTCCGAGGAAAGCATGGCTAAGAATAAGGGGTCGCTACACGCCCCTGAAAACCGCAATTGTAAAAATCCTGCACAGATGTCGGTGGATGATTGGCAAACGTCAGGCCAGAGTTGACTACCTTCAAAATGGTAGTGTGTGCGTAGTGTGCAAATGACCTCAATATTGTAGGTCAGATAGACAACGCGGAATAAAATCAGTAAATAATGAGCAAAATAAGCCAACCATCGTACATAATATGACAATGCTCACAGAAAAAAGGCCACTAGAAGGAGCCACATGAAGAGATGCAGACTACCAGAAGTCAAAAGAGTTCGAGAGATCGAGTAAAATTGGGTGTATGCGCCAGTGCGACCAGTCTCCACCGATTGCCGGGGAAACTAAATCAATCTGTCTGGAAGACAGTGACAGACAAGCTATTTTAGCCCGAGGAATACATGACTGAAAAATGTAATCTTGCTCCAGATGATTCAAGGAAGCATCGAGGGAATGTTAAGCCGAATAAGGTTTAACTCTAACGGATATGAGCTTCCAGGCTCGGTTTTTCGGGAGCGAAGCGAAGCGAAGCGAAGTCTTGGGAGGATCAGAGTAGTAAGAACAATGTATTCTGTACAGAAGAGCCAGGAAAAAGTTGCCACTCAGTTAGGCATGGCGTTTGACCGTGAGGGACATGTGAGAGCATGAGGTCGTCATAGCGGCGAACGACGGTGCCTACGTCAGCTCCATGAGGGGCGGAATCCGGAGTGATATCTGGGGGCAGACATTCGAGCGCCCACCGTTAGTTCTCTTTGAATCAGTCAGCTTTGATGGTAATTGGTCAGACCGCGCGAGGTCAGGTCGCGGTGTGGGTGCAGCCGAGACTGGGAGTGCTAGAAGGTCGCACCAGACATTGAGCGAGAGGTGAATAGGGTGTGGGCAGTCAGCGTGACTGCAGCCTTGGCGTGATGAGTCAGCGATCACGAGTTCCCACAGTGGTGCTAACGCCCACTACTTGAATTGCACATCAGGACTGGATGCTCCTTGCTACTGCTGTTGCTCCTTCGTTACTCCTTAGAGTTCGACGATGTCCACCGCGGGCTTCAACAGGACGAAAACAAACGGAGTAATGTGCGTGGGCGTCATTTTTAAGGGATATTTTTGATTCCCACCTCAGGCGACCGATCCGCTAGGCGGTGCCCTGGTGCAGGCGGTGGGGCGGGGGTTACGCCCTCAGCACATTCCTTTCCTCACTATAAACAATCTTATGCGCTTGAAATCATCGCGGTGCGCTAAAAACTATAGATTGGAGGGTTGCCTACTGACGGGATAACTCGGATACCACAGTCAGTTCAGTGTACGCCTTGTTATGTGGGTGGCTAACTACGAGCTGAGAGCCAGACTCAATGACTTCTTGCTATGGCCTTTATGACGCTCCCAGGCGGGAACCTATGCTGACTAGCTCGCGTCGAAGTGATTTTTCCCGAAAACCCACAGAAATTGGTCTCGACGTCGGGGAACAGCCAATCACAGTTGCCGCAAATTTGCTTTCTGGCCCGGCGACGAATAGCAAGCCTGCACACGTGAACTGCTCTCTCTGCCCACTGGCCTGACTGCTATCAAAATGGCAATTGGAACTCGCCCACCCGGCCTCCTGGTTGGTTGTATGCTCCCAAGTCAAATTTCTTCCATCTATTCTTCGTTCCTATGTGTACACAATAAACTATTCCTTCTATTCTGGTCTTCCCAAAATATCTCCTCTATTAAGGAATCATGGTCTGAAGATCGAAGTTGCTAGGGTTTAACTTACTTAAACCCTTCTGGTAAGCCTACAGTTAGTGGACAATCTCATGCAATAAGTTCAAAAACGCAATAAAAGTTCTTTTGTCGGAATTCAGCTTACGCGGCGTGCACCCAAACTAAAAGAGCAGTTAAGTTAGAACTATAAGTAAAAAAGTCAGAGTTTGGTTGAGAAAATACTATTTAATAGCAAAGAAAAATGTAATTTTCACAAAAATCTGCAAACTCAAGAAATGGCAATATGAAAAGGTACTGGTCCAACGTGAAATAAAAGTGTGTTTAAGGCATGGGAATGGAAAAAGATGGCAAAATAATACAGAATAAGTACACATACAAAATTTTTATCAAATAAATGTTTTCCAATAACATTTAAACTTGCACTAAATGTGTCAGAAATGGATGAAGTCACCTAAGGTACAGTTGTTTCCAAATTTTCAATCTTCGGACACATTTCCGTTTTTAATGCACGAAAACATTTTTGCGTGCTTTGTATCAATTTCTATTGACAATTGCAAAAAGATTTTCTTTGGAAATCACATCCCGGCTGTTGAGTTAAATAACAATGCATTGACGGCCACACACGGATAGGCTGGCTGTTTACTAAAAAGTTAGATTACGGTTGTACTTGTAATCAAATTCATACCATCTTGTGTATGTTGAAAGAAATTTTAATTTGTCACATTAAAAAAAAATTATTTCGAGATTTCGCGTGCGACGAGCAGCAAACTGTTTTGGAAATGCTTCTGACACTTTACGAATCTCAGAGTTTTGCTTTGTTTGTCCATAAATACCGATTTCGTTCAACCTATTTACCGAAAACTTTGAAATAAGAAATATCTTAAAAGCATTTGCCTATATAATGAGTTCTTAAACATTCCCCCTTTGATAGCTGCCTGTGTGGGTCATGACTTTAGAATCGCCCAAACATGTCAACTCATTTCCGGAAAAATGAATTTCCACAACAAAAAACCGAGAATGAATGCGACTAAGATTAATTAAAAAACTTTCAAGAACAAGTTACCTCTTCAAAAAACGTTCTAGTTAGATATTTCAAAGTCGAATATCTGTGTAGGATACGTTTTACGAAGTTAAAGTCAAGATCAAAATGGCATATTTTGACCGGTTTTTGACTTCCCTAAAACTGAGAGAAAAAAATGGTGCTGGAAATGAAAGAACTTTCATTTCTACGTAAACCAGAGCAGTTTTCAATACGTTCTTTTACTTTGGGGCAGTGTTCTTTGATTTTAATTGGACAACAGAGTGACACAAAATATCCTCCAATATTCTTAAGCATTGCCAATAGTAGCGAATATTCGAGTCCCAGGAAGCAGTTCAGAAGACGAAGATGCGATCACTGGAACAAGAGTTTTATTTGCCTGACGTTTCGGATTCCGTCGGGAATCCTTAGTCATAGGTAATCGTACACAGGTCTGAGACATGCGCAGATAAGGGGTGATACATGCACAGATTGCACGGTATTTATAGTTCACAGCGGTCACCCGAATGCGTACTATAATTGTCAGTTCTTGTAGTCACCGCTTGAGTTCTTAATTGGTGCGATGATTGCTCAGTAATTACCACAGCGTTCTTGTCCGCGTCGGATGCGGGTTTGGTAATTGCGCGAAAATTATGCCCGCTGTCGTCGGAGTTGTTGTTGCACCCAGTTCTTCGCACGTGACTGATTCTCTTGCTCAGGAAATGTCTCAGTACACCGTAGGGGAACGCCAAATCGTTGCGCTTGTTGATGGACTGGGGGCCTGGAGTTACACACAGGCCGGAAGCAACCATCAGGCGCCGGGTCATGAGGCCGAAAGACCCACTGCCACGGCAGGAAGCGGCTGGAGTCGTTTACCGAATCTGGTGTAGTTGTGGACAAAGCAACTACGTCGGAGAAACTGGGAGATTACTCCGGACGCGAATGGCCGAGCATGCATCGGCGTTGAGGAAGAAAGACGCCAACTCCCAGGTTGCAGCTCACTCAACGGCACCCGACCATATTTTCAAGTTTGCCGAGGCCGAAATCCTCGCAAGAGGGGACAACCGCATGAGCCGCGAGCTGCTTGAGTCATGGTTTTCAGGCCCCCAGTCCATCAACAAGCGCAACGATTTGGCGTTCCCCTACGGTGTACTGAGACATTTCCTGAGCAAGAGAATCAGTCACGTGGGAAGAAATGGGTGCAACAACAACTCCGACGACAGCAGGCATAATTGTCGCGCACTTACCAAACCCGCATCCGACGCGGACAAGAACGCTGTGGCAATTAATGAGCAATCACCGCACCAATTAATACCTCAAGCGGTGGCTACAGGAACTGATAATTATAATATGCATGCGGGTGACCGCTTCGAACTATCAATACTGTGAGATTTGTGCATGTAT
This sequence comes from Ligula intestinalis, assembly GCA_036362985.1. Classification (NCBI taxonomy): domain Eukaryota; kingdom Metazoa; phylum Platyhelminthes; class Cestoda; order Diphyllobothriidea; family Diphyllobothriidae; genus Ligula; species Ligula intestinalis. The sequence continues at coordinate 250,894 of JAYGXS010000003.1, read as the reverse complement.
CGCCCCTTATCTGCGCATGTCTCAGACTTGTTTAAGACTACCTATGAGTAAGGATTCCCGAAGGAATCCGACACGTCAGGCAAATAAAACTTATGTTCCAGTGATCGCATCTTCGTCTTCTGATTCTCAAGCATGGTAATCTTCTACTTCTTCCGTTTGGAGTTTTGATATTTATTGATTTCCGTCTATATTTGACAACATTTGGGTGGACTTAGTTTAC
>JAYGXS010000003.1:199612-243088 GCA_036362985.1 Ligula intestinalis | reverse complement strand
GATCGCTGGTACAATATGTTTATTCGCCTGACGTTTCGATATCCGTCCCGGATTCGTCATCAGAGACATGAGTTTCTGCTACTCATGTCTCTGATGACGAATCCGCGACGGATATCGAAACGTCAGGCGAATAAACATATTGTCCCAGCGATCAAGTCTTCTTCTTCTCAATTGCTTCCTGGGACACGGATATTCGCTTGCATTGGCAAATATTCGACCACTGTTAGAACCAGCCAGTTTTCTGTTGTCGAATCGACGCAGTGATCGACAGGGCCGGCGAACCTGCCCGCGCGCGCCACAGTACAACCTGACCCATTGAAGCGTGATTCTAAATCCGTCAGTCAGTCACTCCACACAACACGCACTAGGTTGACTATGCTGTCCGAGTTATCCTATCGCGGTGTGTTAAGGCTACGAAGGTTTAACCCTAACGACTGCGATCTCCCGGGCCCAGTTTCTTAGGAGAGGAGCGAATTTAGGGGAAAGGCAGATTATTAGGAAGAGTTTATACTGCAGGAGTATAGAAGAATAGTTAGGATGAAGGTTGAGTCGATCTGGCGTTACGTTCGCCGTGAGGGCCGTGAGAGCGTGGCAGTGCCGACGCATTCGTCTCGCTCGGGGGCAGAATGCCGAATGAGTTCTGGCGTCAGTAATCGGGCGCGGCCACCGAATCGTCACTCTGTCTCGCGGCCTTGATGGTGATGGGGTGGACCGCACGAAAGTATACACTGTCGTTGGCGGTCCGTGTCTCGTGCGCCAGTTTGCGTCTTGTCGGAGGCGGGCCAAAAAGTACATTCGCGCAAGGTCCTGCTCTGAGTGACCTTGTCTGTAACGTCAAGAGTTAGGTGGGCGTCGAGCAGAAGCGACTACAACAGCTGGCAGCTTTCCAAGCCACGGCTTTTAGCGCACCGTGCGAGGCTTTATGCACATCAGATTGCTTATAGTCAATAGAAATGAACATGCAAGTCTCAGAACGTAATTGAGAAGAAAATGAGATCGCTGGGACAGGAATTTTATTCGCCTGACGTTTCGACATCAGTCGCTCATGCTTCATCAGAGATATCATCCGTTTCTGCTACTGTTTTCTGCTGATGTCTCTGATGAAAAATCCGCGACAGATGCCGAAACATCAGGTGAATGAAAACTATTGCGCCAGCGATCGCATCATTTCCTTCTTCTTCTTCTTCTTCTTCTTCTTCTTCTTCTTCTTCTTCTTCTTATGCTTCCTCTCAACTGTTTATAGTTTGGAGAATACGCTGAACCGTCGGACTCTCACCCCCCCACCTCTAGTATCAAGCCGCCGTCAGAGCCGATCAGCGTTTTGTTGTGGAATGGACGCAGTAACTGATAAGGCCAGTGAACGCCTGCGCACCCCACGGTACAACCTGGTCCCCTTGACATATACACACATGCACCAGGATTTCCACAACCGGGACGATAAGATGGAGCCGTCACCGTCTGCTTGTATTTTGTTACCTATATTTGACCTTAGTAGGACTTCAAAAATCAATGCAGAAAATGTGTGTTGACTGTGGTTTTATGCTGGTGATTAAAAAACGTCGACTCGAAACCGTAGGCGTATGCTACAAGATGATCGATGTTCCCACCCCACTTAAGTAACATTTCCTAGTGAGATACAAACTGCAGAACTTCGATTAAGGTTTTGCTAGTTCGGTCAGTGACTGTACGCCTCTTTGCATCCATACATCACAGACTCAGATGTCTGACCCCGCAAACTTCCCTGGGGGGGGGGGGGGACAGAGAGCACTGATTCGAGTGAGAAAACAGCCTTCACCAGATAAAGTCAGAGGTTTTAGGCTGCGTAAATTAGTTGAACCATGTGAGAATTCACGCTAGTTTGAGCCCAGCGGACACTCTTGAAGCCGCAAGAATGCTTCTCGTTAAATTGTTAAAAAACACAAGAGTGACACCCAGAGAGAAGGTGTGCGTTGCCAAGAACGTACTTCACAAGTGGCCTCAAATATTTCGGGTGTGGTCACACAGCAGCTGATCGCGCCTCCGCCACGTGGGCTCCTGTGTCGATCGCAGAGAAAATCGGCTACCGAGCTTGTCGCTGGAGAATCAGTTCGCAATTTACAGGACCAACTTATGGCGCAATTATGATAGAAGGGTGTAGTGGCCTTTTGCAGCCGCTTGGAACCAAAGACCAGTCGCTGACGTGTGACACCTTTAGCCTGCCTGCGCGCCCACGGCCTCCTGGGGCTAGGCGCTAACTGTCCTTGACCGACACGCACATACGCCTCAGCGTGACCGCGCGCTCACGCTAGCCGGCCACCTCAAGATCATGCGCCCACGCTAGACTAGACATCAGCTCTGTCCCTGGCCGCTGTAACAAAGCATGCACCTACACTGCGGCGATTTCTGATGCCCACGTCACTCCAGAATTGACGCCCTAGCAGCCGGAGCGCGGTCATCCGAGAGTCAACACTCTTTCCATCTATTCTCCTATCCTTCTGCAGAATACACTATTTCTAACAATTTGGCCCTCCCAAGACTCCTCTCATCTCCTAAGGAACCGGGCTTAGAAGATTGTAGGTGTTAGGGTAAACCGTATTAGCCTTAAACCGTATAAGGGTCCTCAAGGTAGAAGGAGAGATACGCTTTATTTTGAAAATATCCTTGCAACATTTTCAGCAACAAATATCCTCCATTCAAAAGGTATAAAGTTAGGTGCCAAATCTCACAACACCGGAAAAGCAAACGTAATCCATAATTACCAGTGACAGAAATTTTCGATACCGTAAATAAATGTCCTTGGAATAGTCGTCAAATCTAGGCCAACTCGGACTGTTTTCAAAACGGCGCTAGCGTCGTGCACTAATGACCTCACTGTAGTTCAAATAAACAAAGAGGCATAAAAATCGATTAATAATGGGCAAAATAGGTCAACCGACGCATGTGTAAGAACACTTAAATATAAACGGATGGAATAGAAAATTGGCGGCTCAATTTGAAATCTCTCCATGTAAGCAAAAATAAGGAGAATTTTTAGAACGTGAACAGGACAACGATAGCTCTGTTCAAATTTCAGAAATTATCACCCTTAGCCGGGTAAATGTCGGTCTAAAAAGGGTTTTAGCATGTCTCTCTGGCCACCTTTTGGGAGAACGTGAAAGGCATGTGCCCTCGTTTAAAATGTATACCAGCAAAACAGTTTTAGCAATGGAATCCAATCATAAAAGTTATTTTTAATTCACTAAGTATGAGCCTATTTATAGCGCATCTTCGACATGGTAGCCCACTAGGTCTTCAAGCCGGAGGGCTTTTCAAAATGAGCTGCCATTTTTCCTCCCTCAATACGCATGTAAATTGTCTTATTTATACGTCGGCTGGACTATTTTGCCCATTATAAACCGATTTTTATCTCTATTTGTTTATTTGAACTACGATGCCCTTAGCGCCTCATTGAAAGCAGTCCAAGTTGGCCTATATTTGACGACTTTTCCAAGGACATGTATCCACGATGTCGAAGATTGTAGTCAGTGGCGATTATGGATTACTTTCCCCGGTGTTGTGAGTTTATGCGCCTTATTTTATTTCTTTTGAATGGGGGACAATTTTTGCTAAGAATTTTGCAATGATATTTTCATTATAAAGCGTGGTTTATGTTTAGTCTAGCCTGCAGATATCTTTCTTACTGTAGCTTTTGCATTCAGCGATTTTTGAGGACACTGTACTTAGATCAAAGCCTTCAACTCCCATCTTACGTTGTTAACCATAAAGAGCTTTTAATGTTTTATCTTACCGAAGATAAAAAACAGTGCTGACTACCCTTTCCGGGATGTTTTAAGACTCCGCCATCTCCGATAACGTCAGAAACGCTGTAGTGCACGAAAGAATTCTGCTCAAATACAAAAGTGGTATGTCTTTGGCTGTGTTTGCAAACACATCTCAGTTTTTTTGAGTCGGTGGCCGCCGTCACATTAGAGAACTTTTTAAATCTGCGAATTTTCCAGTCAGAACATAAAAGTAAAGTAATTTCACGCTTAACAACCGCATCTCAAAGAGGGTAAGAACGAAGATTTATGGTTCACAGCCTTGCTGGCCCTTTTCAAGGCTTTAGTAGACTGCTAGCCAACTGCGGTGCTACTCGACAGTTCGAAAGTGGGGTTTGAGAATTTTCACCGTATGCCTCACAGCATGGTGAAGCAGGGCCGGTGATGTGCGCGAGGATTGCTTTTCAGTGATAGTAGACTTACGTAGCATCTCCTGCGCTCTGTCATCGCACCCTTATCCACCTGCGCCCAGCGTCAGACCAGAATAAAAAAGACCGGAAGTGGCTGGCTAGTAGCCCTCGTTGGATCCGGAGTCCCACCAGGTGGGCCTCAATCCCGACGGTCGGGAGGGGCTGCTCAGTCATCAAAAACGCACATGGATAGGAGAGATTGATCCACCGTAGGGATGTTTGGTGTAGCAGACCTTGGGCGGGTGGGAACGCGACGGAGACGCGTGTGCTGAGCGCTGGTGACCGGCGCAACGCGAGCCTGCAAGTTTGCAGGCCACAACCCCTCCCCACATTTGCAATATTTTTATGGAATCGCAACTCGAAAAACGTTTACCGTGCCTTGGTCTACTTCAGTCGTTTGTCCAGCGCATCTCTAGTTACCAGCTCAAGATGAAGTGCACTTGTGAACACCTGTCGTGACTAGCTCAAATCGAAGTGCATTTTCGAAAGACTTGCTGCTTCCGGCATCTCTAACAGCCAATTACGGGCGGACTCACACAAGACCTCATCTGACGACTGCCAGCCAGGCTTTACTTCAGACGCCATCCACTGACTTGCGGTTGTGCGGTCGTCTGGTAACCGATTTCCTACTGCCTCTTCTCCAATTCATTCTGTAAACAAAATATTCTTCCTACTACTCTGGTCTTTCCATAACTCTTCTTTCATCTCCTAAGGAACCCAGCCTGGAGGATCGCAGCCGTAAGGATAAACTTCAAAAGTCTTAAAACCACGCGATACATCTATCCCGTAGCCCGTTTAGCGGGGGAGCGCCCTTTTAGGTATACAAAGGATTAACCAAAAACATTTTCGTAAACTCTTATTTGAAAATTTGATTTGTAATCTTTCACTGGCTCAAATACACTTTTTGCATAGCCTGTATGATATGGACATGAATTACCATATTTTGGCAGTTCTATCTTTATGAAAAATATAATTATCAACATCGTAAGTGCTGCCCCCTCCTAAAGATCGTTCAGAAGTTAAAAGAGGCGTTGAACACTTTTTTGACTGGATTATAGTAGGGCTAATTTTATTCCAACCGAGAGCGGTGAGTAGAACTCAATTTGTCTAAAGGGCCAGCGAGTCGTTGGTTTAAATCGATATTAGCATTGGTGGATCACCCTGGTAAGAAGGAAAAAAGTCGAATTCTCAAACGAGCAACCTCTAAAGGTGCTTAAAAAGTAAATAAAACAAAGCCAAGACTGATAAGTTAATCATATTAATTTAATAAAGCCGATTATCTAGATGCACTCTTAAGTGGTTTCAACAGTCACACACATTTTTACGTACAACAACACTTAAGGTGTGAAACCAATGAACTCTGTGGCGTCTGTGCTACAACCTGTAGAGGTGTGACTTACGTCAAGTGTGAAGGTCATTTGGCTAGGACTGGCTGTTGGATTGGTAAGCGCCAGTGAAGCGAATGTGTCAGCTGAGCGCAAGCTTTGTCAACTGTGGAAAATTTTATGAAAATTTCTCTGCTTTTCTGCAGAATGTTGTTGTCCGCTCGGTTTAATCACAAGGATGTCTCGTTCTTTCCTGTGCTTAGTCTAACTCTTGGCAAAAGTTGTGTTACGATTTGTCTCAACCCAATCGCACTCAAAAGCAAACAACAATGAAGTTCGTAGGGTTCAAAAGCTTACTGATTAGAGAGCCGACGTCGCTTTACAGGTCTTTTTGTCTATTTGATAGTGGTAGCTAAAGTAGTTTGATCATCTTTAAAGACCATAACCTTTTCTAACAAAGCTAATTGAATAATCTGGTTGGGAACAAAGAAACCGAGGAGTCAGAACAAATAGCGCAGACGTCTCCTTTCAGCTAACTAACTACCTTATGAACTAAATGCCTGTTCGAAGACGGGTTTGAGGGTGCGCGTGTCGGCTCATTTAGTCACAACAGTCAAACAAATACCGTGGAGTTTCGGGTGACGAGCAACCCCCATCTACGAGCATTTCAGGTAACGAGCGAGTCACTAGCAGATCATTTGCTTCCATTGACGAGCTTCCGTTCAGTTAACGAGGTGTCAGTGCGTGTGTGTGCTTGTGTCCGCCGCCGTCTCTTGCTCCCAGTACGTGGGTCCTCAGTCGCCTACAGCCAATCAGTGAAATGATGCATTTTTATTGGCTACGTTGCACTAGACGAGCTCGATGCTAGAATAGAATAAACTCGTTAACCAAGGTTCCCCTGTAACTAATTTTCAGGGACTTTTCTTAGTAATCAATGAGTCTTAATCAGTCGCAACAAATTTCAGGCACGGATCTGGTTATTTACGTAAAGAATGAGTAGCTGGAAAATATATGTGCAGAGGTAAAAGTAAGTTACAGCCTACTGCTCATGTTCGGAAAATATAATTCTTGGCTCTGGTGAGTGCAAGCGTCTTTCAGGGAAAACCCTAAACCATATGGAATTTTGCTGATAGGCCTGAAGGATGTACTACTAAATGAAGATGAAAACTTCGTTCTCGAAGACTCTGACAAAGTTGAATTGTTTGGTACATTCTTTGTGAAACATCTTATGACGGAATGCGGACCGAGTCCGTCTTGTCAGTCATACTCAGTCAATATTATCAGTACTTTTGATTCGTCCTTAGAATTAATTCTTAAGCACACAGTTCGTCTAAAAACTCGCACTCATTGGGAACTGACGGTATTCCGAACTCAGTTATCAGGAGGGTGCCAAGCTCCCCCGATTGCTTAGCCATATATTCTCAGTTTGTCTTTTAAACTGGTTCTTTTTGGACTCATGAAAGACATATATTAACCTTACTGTCTTCAGGTCGGGATCCCGTTCGGAAGTAAATACTTATCGGGGCGTTCCCAAGACCCCGGCTCTAGCAAAACTTCTTGAAAAAGTTATTTTCACCCAAATTATCGAGTTTTACCTGAAAAATAAGCTTTAAAGCGCCTCGCAACATAGTTTTCTACCTGGGAAATCATGCGAAACGTGTAATTTAGCTTTTCTTAACCTCGTCACTTCAATTCCAAATGAGCAGCTTTCAGTGGTTGTGATCTACTTTGACCTTGCAAAGGCTTAGACAGGGTACCGAGCAGATGTCTTCTGGTGAACCTGGAAGTCCTTGGCATCTGGCTTCCATTCTTAGACCTCATTGGTTCCTACTTGTCTAACCGCAGCCAGGTCTTAGTAAGTAATAGCTACTCGGGTCCCCTCCTCATCATTCTTTGCATAAATGAACTTTCAACACTGCTCAAAACTTCACACAATTTCATTTACGCAGGTGACCTTAAGTTCATTTATTCATTTTATGACGCCAAGGCCAATATCTGTGTTTGGACATCAGAGCAGACTTGTGCACGATTTCACTAACTGTCGGTTCAAAGAGACGTTTGAGCACGCGCGTTTCGGCTAATTCAGTCAAACAAATAACTAATTTTCAAGGCCGTTGATTAGTACGCACTGAGCCTTACTTAGCCGCGAATCAGACACGGATCTGGCTATTTACTCGAAAGATGAATAACCGGGATATGTATGCGCCGAAGTACAAGGTAGGCTGCAGCCATCTGCACATGTTCGGGAAATATGATGCTTCGGTCTGTTGAGTGCCAGCGTGTTTCATGGAAAAATCCAAGTCTTATGGACGTTTACAACCAGACCTGTCGGATTTTCTCAGCGATTGGGTAATCCTCTTCCTTATAAAACCAGACGCGTGCAACGTGTACTACCATTTAGCGCATTTTTAGAACTGTTATGGGTTACCCACGGTGGGGACTTTTACCGCATGCGCGCATATACCCACGATCTGTTTAGATTGCTGCGGAAAGGCATGACGCATTTGTCGATACAACGTATTTTTGGCTCAACTCAGCGCCAATTTCAAAAACAAGGGGAGATAAACACAAAAAGTAGAGGCAACTCGTATAAACTAGAAAATACGCATCACAAGATATTTTAATTTGAAGAAGAATATGTTCTTTGGGATATAAAGGTAACTTAAATTAGTCAATTTTCGAGTCTGGTGCTCCAGCTCGTCTTCGGACTAACAGGGATAGTGCAATGAATAACTAACGTTTTAAAACGCGCGGAAATTATCGACAGTTACCTGGGGTGAGACCTGAGTGGTAGGTGTGGCCTCAGTCAGCCTGTGTTATGCGCCGTTCTTTGAGGTGTTTGCAGACGCCATCTAACTCTATATGGCGTTCGGAGTTTGTCCCTCTAAATATAGCCGAGAATTTCTTGAGGCCGTACACTTCGGCGATTCATCCATCAAACACCACATAGAGCTAGATGGCATCCATAAACACCTCAACGAACGGTGGAAGAGACGAAGGCCGCACAACACAGACTCATTGAGGTCACACCTACCAATCACGTGTCACCCCATGTAACTATCGATTGCTTCTGTGCATTTAAAAATTTTATTTTTTCATTGCACATTTCCTGCTAGTCCGAAGACGAGCTGAGGCACTAGACTTGAAAATTCACTGATTAAAGTTACCTTTATATCCCAAAGAATATATAATTCTTCTTCTTCTTCTTCTTCTTCTTCTTCTTCTTGAAAGTAGAGAACACATTTGCACAGACGTCTGTGTGCGTGCGAGTCCGATTAGAATCACGTTCGCACTGCAGTCTTTTGTTTTTCTGATACGGCAGTGGAAAACAGCCTTTTTTGACTGAAGTGAGCCTAAGTTCCGAGGATAAGGAGCGCAGAACACGTGTTCATACGTACGCGCGCGGATAAGCGCCAGTGTTCGACTTTTTGGTTGACTTTTTAGGCTTGTAAACTAATCAGAGAGAAATTTAAGCTGGGGATTTTGCTCCGTTCATTTCGTTGGCAAAAGTAGCTTATGTAGTGCACCTCATATATCCCTAGACCCAGCACTTTCTCCTACGAAAATGGTGGTTGTAAGGTTTATGGGGGTGGTGGAAAAGGATAGGCAGGGAAGGAAACTTTTAGAAGTAAGGGTAAAGTGAAAAAAATTAGTCGAAATCGTTTCTCGCGGCCGCTGGGAGTAAGTTATTCCGCATGTTAATTGAAGGTGGGCGCGGCACTTTGCGCCGCGAACTATACGAATCTAACTTCAGAACGGTAACTTGGACCTCAGGTAAGTTGAAGTAGACAACTTTCTAACCACCATTTCTAATTTTTTCGGGAATTGCAAGAAACCTGCAATTTGATAATCGGGTTTTTCCCTAATACGTTAAACAAGAGTACAGATTAGGAAAATCTACAATTATGAACCAACAACATTTCTAAACACAATGAAATTAAATGCATATAAATAAAAAAATAATAATAAAACCATATATGCATATATAGCAGGTTAAGTTATTAAAGTATATTCCACCGGATATCCTAATTCCCCACCCATAAAACCCTATAACCACCGTCTTCTTATCACAAAATGCAGGGACTAGGGATTAATGAGGTGCACTACATAAACTATTGTTGCCATTTCGTTAACGTTGGCTTGCATTGACAGAGTCGTGTTGACGTGAAAAAGGAGGATTATGTATTCCGAAAACTCTCTCTATCTCCCTCTATAAATTAAGCGTCCTACTCTCGGGAGTCTTCATATCGTGTTGTGCTATAAGAAGGCTTCAATTTTTTAAACATTTTGAGCAATGAAGTTGTAAAATAGTAATATATCGTGGGTGGGCGCCGTCTGAGGAGCCTTGAATGAAATTCTGAAAATAGGGTTTCAGCCGGGCAGAATTATTTAAGAGAGCCGTCGGGAGGACTTGTACGGTCGTCTAAACAGGACACGGGGATAGAAAGGCCCCACCCACTTAAATTAGGTGGCTTTGCGATAAGGTTCAGGAGGGGTAAGTATTATCGTGTGTTAACTCTAGTTCGAATTTAACCTCACACTCTACAACGAATACGAACGCAAACGTTAACCCTCAGCATAATCCTGACTCCTCTAACTCCCCAACTCTGACCAACCTCAAACCTAACCCGAATCTCCCTCCCAACTCCCACGGAGGTTCCCATTGCCGTATCTTGTTTAGGCAACTATATTTGAGTCAGCCTTACAAAACTGTAATATTAATTAGCACATACCCAGAAATTATGACTTACTGGGCTGCTTTCAGGCATCAAGTAAGGCCAGTATTCGCAAAAATAATTTTGTAGTGCAAATTCCCTTTTCTTGCTAAATATATAAATTGTACTATATTTTACTGAAAAAGTTCACAAATATTCAACCTTTGGTTAGATTTAAGATACTTAAATGTCCTCCAGCTTTACAGTTATCAAGCAGGATATTTTGGTCATAAATTACGCAGCATGCAGTACAGAAATTTAAAACACAACTGCAAAAGTGAATTCTGCTTCAGATAATATCAAACGTGGTAAACTAATTTAGATTTAAAATGGAAATTAAGTGTAGGAGGTGTAAGGCCACACTCCCGCAGAGTAGAAAATGAATGCTTATGCTTCCACTTACTTCAAAAAAGTCAAAAATAAAGGGAAAGCCCGTATAAGTTAGCTCTCATTCCTCAAAAAGTGCGCTCTTTACACTCACCTAAAGTGGGTATCCGGCAGTGTATGAAATACCTTGAACTAAATCTGCATACCAGTTGACAGTAAAACCATACCTTTATATTTAAGTTGAACTGGTTTAAAAAAATCACTGCGTCCGGCGGGATTTGACCCCGCATAGTAAAGTAGACCTTAGCGCGAAGCCAATGCTCCACCAGTTGAGCTACAAACGCCACGCCTTGCGCCATGAATTTAATCACACTTAGATCGATTTTATCCACCCAATTTTATCGCTCGTATGAAATACACCAATACGGAAAAGCAAGCTGAGTGCCTAGGTAGTCAAGGCTAAGAAAGTTAACCCTAACGGCTGCGATCTTCTAGGACCAGTTCTTCAGAAAATGGGAGAAGGCATGAGAAGGCCAGATTAGTAGGAAGAGTGTATTCTATACAGACGGAAATAATAATAGTTAGGACGAATTCTTGACTGCCGGAGCGTACGTCTAGCCGCAAAGCGGGCTAGGTCCGGAGTGATGTCTAGCATCAGCCACAGCCTTGAAGTCTGTCCAGACAGATTGAGATCACGCCACTGTGGGTTGAGGGCAGAATGGGGGAGACACGCCGCGTGGGTTCGCTCGTGCTTCAATTTGAGTCTGGCCAGAGGCACGTCGAAAATTATCTTCACACGAGGTCTGATGCCCTGAGTGACCTCATCTGCGGTATCACGATTTAGGAGGTCGTCGGGCAGCAACAACCACTACAGATCAGCACATAAAAAGTAGAGACAACCTTTGCACAGACTTCTGTCTGTGTGCGGGCCCGATTAGAATCATGTTCGCACTTCCGGGCAGTTTTTTGTTGTACTAATGCGGCAGTGTAGGGCAGCCTTTTTGGGCTGGAGTGAGCCTAAAGGAAAAGGAGGACCGAAAATTCGATAATAAGAAAATGCGCAAAATTAGCGCTGGTGTCTTTGTTTGTTGGCTTTTAATTTAAGCAAAGAAAACGATAAGCTAAGATACTGTAGTGACTAGGTCAACACGAAAGGCACTTATGAACACCTGTTGTGACTAGCTCAAGTCGAAGTGTACTTTCGGAATGCTCGCTCCTTCCAGCCTCTCTAACAACCAATCACAGACCGTCTCACACAGGACGCCATTTGGCGACTGCCCTGCAGACTTGACTTCAGACGCCGTCCACTGCCTTGCGGTTGTGCGGTTGTCTGGTAGTCAATTTCCTACTGCATCTGTAAAGAATATTTTCTTCCTACTTCTCTGGCTTTCCCAAGACTTATCTCTCCTCTCCTAAGGAACCGCGCCTGGAAGATCGCAGCTGTTAGGGTTAAAGTCATTTAGCCTTAACACTCCGTGGCAATGCTGAATATTTTGTCATTTTTAGTTCAGAGATACTGGCTCGCGCTGGCAGACCTCCTGTGCTGACGTGAACAAGGGGATTACAGAAGCTGCCTCCATAAATAAAGCATCCTACTATCTGGCGTTTTCATAACTTGCTATTCTTAGGTTGTCTCATTAGAAGACTCCTATTTTTTTCAAGCATCTTCAGCAGTTACGTTGGAAAATAATAATATTTCGTAGGTGGGCGCAGTCTGAGGAGCCTTGAATGAACTTCTAAAAATAGGGTTTAAGCCGGGCGGAAATATTTTAGAGAGAGGTAGGGTGGACTTCTATGTCTGCCTAAAGAGGACGCGGGAATAGAAACGCCCTATTAAAGTAGATGGGCCACCTTGCAATAATTTTCAGGAAGGATAAATATTCTTGTGTCTTAATTCCAGCTCTGACCTAACCCTACATCCTGCCTCTAACAGGACTACGAACCTTAATTCTTAACATAATCTTGATTCTAAACGCAACTCTAACCCCAATCTTAAAGCGATCCCGAAGCTCAGTCCTAATTCCCATGGAGGTATCTATTCTCGTATCCTGTTTAGACAGCCATATAAGTCAGCTGTAAAAAACTGTTATACTGGTTAGCGTGGTTTTGAATCCAACGACAACTTGCAAATGCCAGGAAGCTGAGATTTACTTGTCAGTACTCGCAAAAGATGATTGTGTGATGCAAATTTCTCTAACTTTTTTGACAAATGTATAGATTTGACTGTATTTTACTCAGAAAGTTCACAAATATTCCATTTTTGTTTATATTGAAGAGAATTATTTTTATCCAACCTTAAAACGGTTAAGCAAGGTATTTTGGTTGTAAATTACACATAATGTAGTACAGAAATCTCAACCACAATTCCAAAAGCGAATTCGGTTTCAGAAGCAAAGGAGGGCATGCGCGAATTAGCGCTGGTATCTGAGTTCCCTTTTTCTGGCTTTTAATACAAGCAAAGAGAACGGTAAGCTCAGACCCTAAAGAATTTTTCGTTTTTATTTCGGTGCTACTCGCTCGCATTGGCTGACCTCCCGTGCTGAAATGAAAAAGGAGAATCATAGAAGCCCTCTCTAAATAAAGCATCCTACATTCTGGAGTTTTCATTACTTGTTATTCCTACGTCGTGCTATTAAAAGGCTCCGATTTTTTCAAACATCTTCAACAATTAGGTTGGACAGTAGTAACATACCTTGAGTGGGCGCAGTCGGAAAAGCCTTGAATGAAATTCCAGAAATAGAGTTTCAGCCGGGCAGAAGGATTTAAGAGAGCAGTAGGGAGGACTTATATGCCTGCCTAAGCAAGACACAGGAATAGAAGGGCCCCGCCCCCACTTAAAATAGGCTGCCTTGCGATAAAGTTCAGGAAGGGTAAATATTCTCATGTCTTAACTCTAGCCCTAGCCTAACCCTACACTCTATAGGCAACACAAACGCAAACCTTAATCCTTAACATAATCCTGATCGTATTACCGGCAAAAAAGGGAGATTGGAATGGCCATTTCTGGCCATTATCGGTAAACGATAATGAAGGTTTCTTGAAACTCCTGGAAACATAGAAATAGTGGTTAGGAGGTCGTCTACTTCAACTAACCTGAGATCAAACTAACTGTTCTGCAGTTAGATTAGTATATTCGTTAGATATCTTCACGTTAAATGCGGAACAATTTACTCTCAGCGACCTCGGCAAACAAATTTGACTATTTTTTCTTCTTTCCTATTTCTCCACCCAAACCCCAATAAATGCAGTGTACCTAGGACAAAATTCTTGGCATAGGAGTAGATAATGTGAATCATAAAGTTCGCTTTCTAGGTTTCTGCGTGGATAAAGGAGAAGGTTGAGCGAGCACCGGGTTAATTGGTTTAATGTCCTTAGCTGTCAAACTGGTACAGCAGTTCAGCGTCAGAAGTAAGAACAGCAGGAAAAGTAGAGGGCAAGTATAGGGAGTATGCATCAATGACCTATCAGTGACGCACGTCTGGGTGTGACTACGCAGGCACCAGTACGGGAGCAGCGACGCCAGTCATAAAAATAGTTGAGTAGAAGAAAGCCAGCCCGCTGGATCAATACCTTTTCGTGTTTCGAAAGCTATTTGACGAGCACACGTTTGCGGGTTGTGGAGAGTCAGGCCATAGTGGAGGAGAGTGTTGGAGTGTGCGGGTAATTGCATGCAATTAATCAACCTTTGACTATGGGAACCGACGTCCTGCTGTGTGTCTAAGACCGGCTCGCATTCTCTCATGGCAGCTACTTTTAATTTTGCTAGCCGACGCTGACCTGGTTGTTCAGGGTTATTCAGTGGGACCCTATGAATAACACCAACATATTCTTTGGGATCCATACGATGAAAAGAATTAATAACAAGTACGAGAATGGTGCTGATTATGCCATGCTAGGAAGTGTGCTGATATTCTTTCGGATAGGCGCTGACTCGTGCCAACAATATAGCCTGCCTTACAGGATCCACTAAAGGAGTAAATTCACACTGAAAAGGGCTGAGGTGGCAACCTGTTATTACCTTCTCTGCATAAAGTGGATGCGATTGGTAATAATTAATGAACCATTTCTGCTAAAAAGGTTCGTGTGACAGCTTGGACAGGGCATAGTCGCAGGACTTTAGTCAACAGGACTTCGGAAACCAGAATTTACTCCTTCGCAGTCACTGCGGTGAGTTTTTGGATCTCTTGTCACTTTTCCTTGCAACGAAGCTGTCGGAATACCCAGTCCCGTGAAACAGGTCCCTCCGATCTCACCTCTGAATCCAATTGACAAGGACCGCCGTGGATAGTAGCAATTGTCACGCAGCCAGAGTACCCTGCCGTTAGCGGTTCCCATTTTAATCACAGATTTGCGTATATGCCGCGGTTCTTAAACGCTGGCTTGCATTTGAATTGTTTACGGTGGCGTTTTCACTAATGGTGATTGCAATTCAGGTGCGATTATATCGATTGTATTAAGGTTACTAAGGTTAACCTTAGTCACGACGATCTTCCAGGCCCGGTTCCTCAGGAAAATAGAAAATGTTTGGGAAGGCCAGAGTGGAAGGAACAGTACATTATGCGCAGAGGGAATGAAGGATAGCTAGGTGGAAGTCGCCCCACGGTCTGGCTTGGCGCTCGACCGTGAGGGCTGTGTGAGGGCACGGAGTCGTCACAGTGGCCAACGACGCTGCCTGCGTCCGCTTCCCATCAGGGTGGATTCCGGTCTGCCGTCAACGCGGGACTAGCACAAGGGCTGGGAGCGGGTTTTGAGTGAGTCAGACTCTGGGCGACGATTGACCCAACCAGTCGGGAGTGCGCGTGTGTGCCCAGTCGCGCGAGGGCAAAGATTGTGTGTCACACACGACCGGGTGACCAAGAATGCCATTACGTGACCTCGTCTGTGGCATCTTCCGTTAAGAGAAGGTAGGCTGCAGAGCCACTAAAAGTATTCGCTCATTAGATTCAATGGCATTGAAACCTACAGCAGAGAGGCCAATTGGCTGAGGTATGATGAGAGCTGGAAGATGACCCATGGCCAGTTTTGAGGTCTTGTCATGTCGTGAAAAGGAGTTTCTTCCAACTGATCCATCGTATCAGTTAAAAATTACTTCAACCTATGAATTGGCAGTAATCCCTTTCTACTGCTGAGTCAACCACCAAAGTCAATCAGAAAAAAATGATGCATGAAGAGTAAATTTTCCTGCCCAAAACAGTCATGGGCGCATTTAGATGCCAATTTCCCCCCCTCTCCCATAGAAAATGCAAAGATTCCATGCGGAAGTATTTTGAGTACTGGTTTCGGATTTATTGGGTTCTCAAAAAAATCATGTGACTGGAATCGTCTTCCATTAATATATCAAAATTTGCATTTTTGTGGTGGGCTTTCCTAATACAGAGAACAAGAATCACCGGAACAAGAATCTTATTTTTCTGACGTTTCGGATTCTCATTCGAGCCCATCCATACCCAGTGCCGAGACTTTGCTTGGACAGGTAACTTAGCTTCAGGGAGAGCGCGCAGTTGAGCATTAAGCCCAGTACAGGAGTCAAATTGCTGAGTGTTCATCCTGCCGACAAGAGTGTGCGTTGGACTTCTGATCAAAAGGTCGTGGGTTAAAATAAATAAAATAAAATAAATCACACATTTCTCCAAGCTACGAAGAAGGTTTTGTGTTGGAAGCATTAAATTGCGCATTGCATGTGGGCCATACCGCATAGGCAACATTACTAAGTGGATTGATACGATGCTGTATGAAGGGACATTTCATGGATTGAATCATCTTATAATTATAAACCTTTTCTAAGCCGAAATTTGGAATTTCCCCAAGCATAGAATTGAGATAATACGAAATCTGCTACCAAATGCTTACGAAAAAGTTACATTTGATTCCTGTTGTCTATAAAATATATTTCAGTATATAAGCGTGTTATGGAGACGCGAACGGTGACGCACTCAGGGCCCAGAGTTGGCAGTGCACCCCAGGTAAGCCATGCGGGCAGACCGGCCGCGCGCGGCGTGAGCACACGTGACGCCCGCCCCCGCGTGCACTGCGATGATCCAGAGCGTGTCACGGCGCGGGAACCACACCAGAACCACCCCGCTCGTCCGATAGGCCGGGAACAGTCTAGAAGGACCAGTGCCTTATAAAGGGCTGTACTGGATGCGCCGATTCAGCTTTCCGCTGTCTCTGTGTTTGCCTGAATAAAGACTCTCACGATCAGCCCGGCTTTGCCGTCTTCCACTTACTACTCCTGGGGACATAACAAAGAGAATCTAAAATCAATATGATAATCTCCTACTGCTAAAGTAGTCGTTTACCATCAGGTACCGTTTTTGCAGATGGCCATTAAAATTTTCCGCTAAATATATTTTCAGATTTATATGGAAGGGGAAGGTACAGGGTGACAAGCAATCAGATTTGTTGCACAATAATAAATAATAAAATATGACTACAGCAATTCTTCCTGACTGAAAACACCTACCAGCATCTTGGTTAACTTTTCATGCGTGGGATCAGAGACTTCAGATGGAGGCAGGTGGGTGTACTCATCCACATGCGAGTTAGTGAATGCTCAAATGCTCAGAAGCGAGTGCAAAGAAATGTGACAGTCAGTTGTCGAGCGACCACAAGATTCATCTGAAAAGGTAAATAACCTGCAAATACAAGGGAGACCGGAATAAATATTTCCGGCTATTAACCCTGTATTATTCAGTCATATCTATCCCTACTAAGAGCCGCTGTACATCTGGTAGCGGGGTTCGAGAGTGACCCCCAAGTTTAAACCGAACGAGGGAGTTTCGGTAGCGATCTGTGAGGATTCATCAACGAATTCATCTGAATGCCAAGTGGTGAGCCTTGCTGCCAATCCTAACATTTACGCGCATAAAATGAGCGACGATACTGGTGATCAGCGGTAGCCGACGTTCAGGCCCTTGGAGTTATGAAATCAAATACAAATTCACGTAAAGGGGTCAAGTGATGGTACTCATGAAATCGACTTGTTCATTTGAGGCCCCCTAGCGTTCTGTATTTCACCTATTAGCTTAATTTTTTTCGGATATACAGTATGCTCTCACAAATTTTACTGTTGCTAACGAAAAGCGTTTCCCTTCTTAAAGCACCTCTTACGTTGTTGAATGTACATATTACCTTAATGTTTTTCGGATGAAACGTATTCTCTGACAACTTTTTCGAAGTACTTTTGCTAACGAAAAATGTTTGCATTCTTGGATGAAGATCGAAGTAGGCTCACTTTCAGGTAATTTTCCATGCTGCTAGAGAGCTGTCATAGGCGGCATATGCATAACTGACACATGCTCCTGTCACCGAGGATATGAAAACCATTTTCCGAAAGAGTTTTCAACATTTTCAAGTGAGATTTTCCTTGCCAAATTAACCAGATTAGGTAAGGTGGGAACAATCACATTAAAAACAAAGTTTTTTATTGAAAAATTGTACTTTGGCATTCTTTATAGTCTTTTATCTCAAAGGTAGTAGTAGTAGCATCACAGGCCATTTGTTATACGCACGTCCAGGTTTCGGGTATATTAAAAATATCCTAAGAATTTTTGAAAAGGCTCTTTTATTAGCAAGTCATTTTAACGTTTAAGCATGATGTGAAATACCACTTATGCAGGGTAGTTTTCGATAATTTGTATTTTTAAAGATCATACGGTTTGATTTAACTGATTGGGAGGTATTTAGTTATTGCTACGGTCACTCCAAAGTGTATTTATTGTCGTAGGACAAAGTTTAATAGCAAACAGAGATAGTGACTATGTTTCCAATCAGAAGATATTTTTGGTAAACGCAACAGACAAATTATCGGCATCTTTTAAGTTATTGCATAAGCGGACAAAATGTCCCACTTGACTTGACAAAATATTCAGAACGTAGACGTTCATCAGTCATCTATCCTAATAAAATCCTCCTAAAGCGTATAGCATATGACAGCAGATTTCTAAGCAGCGTGAACACATATTCATTTGAAACCTTCATGGAAGGCGAGTAGGCCTTGTATTTGGATAAATATGAAGTCTGCTACCGAATGATTTCGAAAATATCACATTTTATTCCTGCTACCTCAAAT
Source organism: Ligula intestinalis (assembly GCA_036362985.1). NCBI lineage: Eukaryota > Metazoa > Platyhelminthes > Cestoda > Diphyllobothriidea > Diphyllobothriidae > Ligula > Ligula intestinalis. Next base: position 224,443 of record JAYGXS010000003.1, on the reverse strand, counting down.
CAATATGATAATTTCCTACTCCAAAATAGTCGTTTACTATAAGGTACAATTTTTGCATGTGGCCGGGAATATGTTCCTTCAAGAGCCGGCATCTTAATGTGACAAAGATATTGTGGGATTTCGTTGCAGGATACTGAATATTAACATCTCGCTTAAGTAACTCGGCGTGAGTAGCTTAAGTAGAACCCCTCATTAATCCCTACTTGCAGCAGGTTGTCCTACGAAAACGGTGGTTATAGGGTTTCATGGGTGAGGAAATAGGATACGCAGTGGAATATAATTTAATAACTGCAAAGTTCATTTTATTGTATTGCATTTAGAAGTCCTGTTTATTCACAGCTGTGGATTTTTATAACCTGTTTTATCATTTAACTGGTTGCGGAAAAACCTGATTATCAAATTGCATGTTGAAAAGAAGAAGACTCGATCGCTAAGACAATAAATTTATTCACCTGACGGTTCTACATCCATCGCGGATTCATCATCAGAGACAGGAGAAGCAGAATTTCATGAAAAGTTCAAAATGTTGGTAAGGAGGTCGTCTACTTCAACTCACCTGAAGTCCAAATTCCCGTTCTGGAAGTAGAGTAGTATAGTCCGTGGCGCGAACCTCCACGCACACCTTCAATTTACCTGCGGAACAACCTTCTCCCAGTGGTCATTAGAAGCAACTTCGACTACATTTTTTCTCTTGACACTTACTTCTAAAAATTTCCTTCTTTGCATATCCTATTTTCCCACCCTTACATCCGTATAACCACAGTTTTCGTAGTACAAATGCTGGGAATACATTAGCTTCTTTTGCCAGTAATTCTGCCTGAATGAAAACATGTACCAGAATTTTGGTTAACACTTTATGGGATGGGTAAGAGACTGTAGACCGAGGCAGGCGGGTGAAATTATTTCTTAGCATGCGATTTTGAGTGTTCAAATGCTCAGAAGCGAGTGCGAAGGAATGTGCGAACTACGTGTTGAGCGGCCACAAGCTTCATCGGAATAAATAGATAACCAGAAAATAAAAGGAAGACTGAAATTACCAGTTCTGGCTACCTAACCCTTTATCAGTCAGTCTTATCCAACTCGACTAAGAGCCGCTATGCATCTGGTGGGAGGGGGGGGCTGGAGAGTGAGCACCCAAGGTAAAGCAGGAGGAGGAGGAGAGTGTTCCGATGGTGATAGGTGATGCTTCGTCAACAAATTCATCTGAATGCCAAGTGGTGAGCCTTGCAAATCCTAGCGTCTAGCGATACCTGGTCGACGTTCGCCACCAAAGAACCGCAGGCCTTCATGAAATCAAACACAAGTTCAGATACAGGGGTCAGGTGATGGTACTGCAATCGGGACGATCATTTAAAGCACCGCTTACGTTGTCTAGTGCACGCATTAGCCTAGTGCGTTTTGGATGAAGCAATAGCTCGCACGCCTTTTTCGAAGTACTTTTATCGATGACAAGCTTACTTTCAGGTAATTTTCCATGCTGCCAGAGAACTTTCGCATTTGCACAATTGGCACATGCTCCTGTCGTCGTCGATGAAAGCCTTTTTCCGAAAGAGTTCTCAACATTCTGTAGTCAGATATTCCTCACAAAATTAATCAGATGATGTAAGTTATGAACAATCATATTTAAAAAAACAAACTTTTTCCCTTTTAAATGTTACTTTGTCATTCTCTATAATCTTATATCTCAAAAGGGGTAGTACCATCACATGCCATTTGTTAATAAGATGCATAGCTTTCGGGTGCAAGAGAAATGGCGAAAAGGCTCCTTTATCCACAGGGCAGTTTAATTTTTAAGCTCGATGTAAAATACCTCTTGCGCAGGATAGTATCTGGTAATCCGCAATTTTAAAGATAACTTAGTCCGATTTAGCTGATTGGGTGATATTTAATCATGGCTATGTTTACTCAAACAAAAATGATGAAAGTTGGTTTCGGTAAACGCAACTGACAAATTATCGACATCTTTTAGGTCAGCGCAGAAGCGGGCAAAATGTCCCGTTAATCTACCTAACTTGACAAAATATTCAGGAGTTAGACGTTTCGTACTTTTGTATCCAAAGAAAATCCTTTTAAAGAATGTAGCATGTTGGAGAGGGTTTCTAAGTAAAGCAAACGCAAATTTATCTGAAATCTTAATGGTTAGCATGCTTTTATTTCTGCGATGAGCATCGTATTTGGCTGAGATTACCAATAGGATTCAAACCGGCAACTGTATAAAAAATACGTATGGGAACTCGCTACTCAGGTAGTTAATTGCTACTTTTTCTAACTTGTTTTATTTACTCGTTTACACAGACGGGCTCTGCATACTTCCATAAAGTAAACACGTTCAGTCGACAGGAATATATAAGCTTTTGGCATTTCAACCTTTCTTGAGAGAAATTTTATCACCAGTTAATTAAATATCACTTTGAATACCTACTTTAAAACTTTTATTAAAATGGAGATAATTTATCATAAATAAGGTTTTTTAAATTATTTGGGGCGATTTTGGATTAATTCGAGATTTTTCTTGACTCTACGCATGTTACACGAGGGTAACCTCCTTATGAACATTTTGATTTCTGACACAATTTTATCATAAATTTCAATCGCTCAACGTGCAGAACTTTTAAACGTATCTTGTACGGAACAGTAAACAACTAGACTGCAAATCACATGAGGCAGACTTTACGTCAAAAGGGACAAAGCTTCTATTTATCTTCATAAATCAAATAATTTTTACGTCTCTCATGGTGAACGGGCTCTACGTACGGAGCCAAAACTAATACAGAATAGCCTCTGGTGTAAAAGAAAGCCAGTAATGTGTAATTAAAATATCTTGTTTTTTGGAAAAGTTGACGCTATAACAATATTGCCTCAGACGATTAGTAAAACAGGCAAAAGCGGGGCATTTGTGATGAGTGGCACGAAACCAAAAACACATACTGAAATCGTTTTTATGCATTTTCCGTGGAAGCTGAGATTGATTGTAAGCCCAGAACCTCTTCTACAGTGTCTTGCGGACTGCGGCTATTCCTAAGGAAGTATAAAAACTCACCAATAAGATAAAACAGCCGTTATATAAACGGAAATGAGTCGTAGGTGTGTGCCCAAAGCAAACTGCTTTGATGTTACCCAGTCAGCGTATTAATTCCAACTATGCAACAAAACCAGAGATATAAGTGTTATGCGAAGCCATAACGTAGGAATAGAGCCCTAAAAGTGAATTTCGATGGATTTAAAATGTTAGAACCTCTTTTTACGGAGTCAGATGGATTTAGCATTGCATCTTTTGAACGGAAGTACAGAATTGAGGAGTCATATGTGGAAACGGCCCTGACAACGCTAACGAGTCCAGCATGTATTGCTAAAGCAAATGTAAATATATATAGACTTTTTTGGTGAAATCTTACTTTGTTAAAAAATCCACTGTTTTTGCAAAGAAATAGAGCGCCACAAATAAGCATCGGAATCTGCTTACACTTCTTAAATTTGTTGCTTTATGCGATGACGAATTCGAACATGCTTTCCTCATCTATCAGTTATATTTTAGTGGGTTCCTTGATACTCCTGACGAAATTTTGATTAGGAGGTTGTCTACTTCAATTTACCGTTCTGAAGTTGGATTAGTATATTCCGCGGCGCAAGGCGCCTGGCACACTTTTAATTTAAATGCGCCTAACCGTTAAGTCAGTTTACTTTATTTAGTTTATTTTACTTATTTTTATTCAGGTTGAGTTTTCGGCCTTATTTTCCGTTCATTATTATTTTTTTCGATTTTAGCTTCAGTTTTCGATTGTTTTCTAGTTAAGTGGGTTTAACTTACTTTAGTTTACGTTTTTTAGCTAAGTGATTTTAGTCCAAGTTAGTTACTTTTAATTTAGTGATCTCCCAGTATTTGCATAGATGCAAGTTTTAATTATGGCGCGCTTCATGTTGAGAGACATTAAATTATTTAAATGATGATTCCTGCTTTTTCGACTTTTATAAACCTTACCTTTAAGTTTATATTTCATTTACTTTAAAATTGCTCAGAATGTGTAGTTTTAATTGCCCTCTGTCCTGCATTACAGAAGGATGGGGCTTTCACGTGATGATCTGGGACCAAAAGTAAAATTCTTTCATTTTTTTGCTAGATCTCAAGTAGGAAAATCACGACGGGCAAATGACAATCCTTATGCTGTTAACTGTATCAGAACTGGTTGATTCCACATGCTGCTGTAGATCAGGTTTGTAAGTTGACCAGACATGACCAAGCTCACGGCTCCCGTTCGGGGCCTCATAACTGAGCGTTGATTGTACACAGGCTTTGCATTTGAGGTCGTGGGTCCGCGGAGTTTTCACAAGTGCTTCTCATGAATTAAATAATGATACCTACGTGGAGGAAGGGACACGTCGTTATGTTGAGTTTAACCATCCGATCAAACTATTTACACTTTCCGAGGAAGCAGAGCAGGCGCCTTTAAGGTCAGCTAAATTAACCAAATCTGCCAAATTAACTTAATGATTAAGTAAGCCTAGTAGTCATTCTGGTGGATTCTAGATGATTGCATATGAAATCCTGCTTGGGCAGTCAACTTGCTGTCCCGTATTGGTAGATTCCATATGGGCGGTAAAGTTAGGCGGATAATATCGATCCAAGTGTGAGTAAACTCACGGTGTGAGGCGCGACAGTCGTAGCTCAAGTAGGTAGAGCGTTGGCTTGCGTTAAAGGCCTCCCTCCCATGCGGGTTCGAATCCCGCCGAATGCCGCGAGTTTTTTTCACAATTGGGTCAAATAAAAAGTTTATATTTTACAAAGTTTTCAAAAATTGAAACAAATAGTTACGACTGGCTGCACCTGAGAAGAAACTTGAGTGATCTGTGATAGCATTAGCAAAACTCAGAGAAATTAGGACGGTAATTGCTTAATTACAAACTTTCCGCCATTAGACCTAGATCCCCTACACCAGGATAAAACGATCGAAATCTAAATCCAGATCAACACTTTCTTTATTATCCGAATAAGCCATCTTACTTCTTGAAGCACGTGTCAGTGTTTTGCCGACCATGATCTGTGGTATTCAATGTCACGTGCGGGTGGCGTTGACTGATCTAATCTGATTTTAAGACCAAAATATACAATCGTGTTTGGTGCTGTAATTCCAGATCTAGGGCTCTCATAGACCATACAATAGCGAATGAAATACAGCCGCACGTTTGGTCTTTAACCGCATTCTTAAATAAATAAATAAATTTATGACCTTCGGTGCAGATCTTTTCTCATAATTGTAAAGTAACTTAAGTCGAAAAAGGAGTAAAATTCAAGACATTTCGGACGACGAATAGTCCCAAAGAGCCTTAAACATATGAACATTAGTCAGCCACAAGAAACCATTCAGATAGTGCAGATAAGCGACTTCTTTTTCATCAAAACCAGCAGACTTTGCTACCATGTCAGATGGACTAACAATGGTTTATCTCTATCTCTCTCTAACAAAAACAGACAAACAGACGAATAGACAAATAAAAAGAGAAATTTAAAGTTTTGAAGCATTCTATTTTATTGTCTGACATTCGTTTTTGCTTAAACGCCGCCATGTCAGGTTGTTCCGCCACCGACGAAAAAAGGACATTATTTGCATTTCAGAAAAAAATCTAGCCGGGGAAGTGGTCGAAGTTTAATCACGGTTCCAGTATAGCACGTGAAAAACTCCATATTTTGTGCGAGGCAGCCGGTAAGGAGGGCTATATGGATATGCCATATCAGGGGAAAAATAAAATAATTTAAAAAGAGCGTATAAAATTAGAAAGTTATAGGAATTTTTTTAAATAGTCCAGCTTTATGCAACAAAATGCGCCATAAATAGAATATACAACTATGTAAATATCGGGAACTGCTCAAATTTGCGGAAAAACGCAAAAAACTCCGAATTTCCGAGCCTTAGTTAGAGTAAGGTAGAAATAAAATAAAAAACACCACGCCATTAATAAATCTGAAGCTAAACTACAAACAAAACTGAAACTGAAGTTAACTAACTAAAGAAAGTGAACTAAAATAAGATCAACAAACAAAAAAATCAACAAAAATCAACAAAAAATCAAAAATCAAAATCAAAATCAAAATCAAAAATCAACAAATCAACAAAATCAACAAACTAAAAACTATTCTAAAACTGCAGTAAAAGAAAAAAAACATAAAAATGAATTAAAACCTTATGTAAAAACTGAACTAAAATATTAACAAGTTAAATTTAACAAAATAATTATCATAGAATAAAGTTAAACAATAAAGACTTTAACACCTAAAGCAACCGCGTGTGACTAGTAAGTCTAAAACTGCATTAAAATAGACTCGAAAGCTTAGTAAGCAAACAAAAAAATGATAACTAAACTAGCAAGCAAACTTAAACTAAGATACAACCCAAAAACGTAATAATAAATAAAAAGCAAAACAAAGCAGAAATATAAAATAAACTATCAATAGACTATTTATGATGCCATTTTTGTTGCCAAATATTGGATTTTTTATACAAAACCGGAAGCTAAATTACACTTCTGCCAATGAAACACAACCAAGAAAAGGCTTCTGGAATGTATTTCGAAATCGAAAGCATGACCTAAGCTTACCACTTATTTTGCCAGTCAGAGCGTAATGCTGACGAACTATGGAAAACAGGAACACTGCTGGCCGCGGAAATGCATACCGTTTGACATTTCTTCGCTGTTTAATCTAAAGTTTCCCGTAATCACTCGTAATTATCATGCTAACAGCCTTTGAAGACCCGTCCAGCCAACACATGCACTTTGAGCGTCCGGAAAACGGCCAAGAAGATTCTACTGATTGATTCTCAATTTGTTCCATTTTACAGCCCTTACAAGAGCTTGCGCCGTTATCTGCTCACACTTTTGACAGCTCCCAATTTTTTGCTTACGATAGCTTTGCCTTCCGACGCCAGCTTTTTGATATTAGGCGTTCTATTTCTGAAAAAATATACTCCCACTACGCAATTTCGGATTTCGTTATTTGTCGCCTTTATCTCGTGAAGATGTCATAATTCCATGCGGTTTCTTGAAATTCAACCGCAATGTTTTACTGTTTTCCATTCAAACGGGCATTTGCTCATATGTACAGTAGTCGCTAAAGACTATGCAACTTTCATGATGAAATTTGACTGGGTACTTTAGCTTATATTTAGTAACACTATTCTGAATCATTCAGTTGATTGAATTCTTCGAAAGCATTTAAGTTAGGTTTATTAAGAAAAATTTCCATTAATTTTGGGGAAATTGGGGGCGGTTTTATATCGAAGGAATTTTCCTTTGTTATTACGAAAGAGAGAACCAAACTGCATATTGATGTTGATTATACTATGAAGGAACTCTAAAATAAGTAAAATAGGTATAGAAGATATCCCTTCTAGAACTTGAAAATCTTGTCCAAAATTGTTCAGATTCAAGTGGAGCCAAGTTGAAGAAATCACATTTATTCGCAGTAACATTTGAGATTTATATTTAAAAAATTGTGTTTAGCTATCCTGTGAAGTTTTCTTGCCCAAAATGCAGTAACAGAAAAGTTAAGTCAGAAAGTTTGTTTTAACGCACCAATGTCCTTGCGCATAAGGAAAATGTCGGATATGTTAACGCGAATTTAAGATAAAGAAAGTCTTATTTAATCTAAGTTGTGTAGAAATATAGTGTCGTGTATGCTATACGTTCCCCTTTTACAATGTTTAGAAACGGAACAGACAGAAGAATAGTAAGTATTTCCAAATGGCAACATATGTGGCCAGTTTTTTTGGATTTGCAAGCTTACAGTCGCTTGTGGAATTGATCCAATAATGTGGAAATCAATCCATTACAAAGAGAGAAGAAAGTTCTTTCATCCCCAGTCAAAGTGAAGCATTTAGATTCAAGTGCCTTAAAGAAGTTGTCCAAATTCTCTAATTTCATTGTGACATTAACTTGGAAAAATTTAATGTGCACAGCATTTTGCCAGCCGAATATCTAATCAAAGCATTTTCTATGAGGTAACCTTTTATTGAAAGTTTTTAAATTAATTTTAGGAATAGTAGTTTCAGAAATCCGCCGCGGACATGATTCATTCTCGACAATGTAGTTTGCAGTTTTGAGTAATGTTTTCTAATCTGCAACGTGGCCATGTTCCTTAAAACTGATATCGGAAAACTCTTATTTTCGGTAAATAATCTTTATGCATATCTTATATTTAAGATATTGGTGTAAACGACGAACAGATGCGATTTTTATCAGTTTAGCAATGAAGACAATGAAAACGAAGAAAATGGTGACACACTTATTTCCACGACATTTAATAAATACTTATCCACTAACGGTAAAATTTACAGAATATTTTGACTAAAGAAAAGTTCTTTCTATATAAAGAAAGTGGTTGCTTCAAGTTTTCAACTGAGCAAAATATCTAAATTTATTATTCTAATTTATAGCTCTGTTTTACATGTCCAGAACCTCGGGATTATCGAGAAAATTTGGTTTTTCTTTACAATCACATAAAACTTCCTACAGTTATTTTAAATACTGAATGTGCCCTTACGCCGTTTTCTATTATTTCTTAGTTTTCCTAAATGCATTCACACCACTATTCGAGTAATGATCAGACTTTTACAAAGTTATGAAATTATGTGGTCTTTGGCGACTGCTATACGTCACTTGACCTTTCCCTCTCTTTACCTCTTGATCTTTATTCGTTTTTATTTATTTGATCCAGATTACTAAGATCATTCACGCACGACGTGATTAGAGTTTTGAAGGAAGCAAAATTTTGCCTAAATGCTGCTACCCCTTCACGAACGATTCCCGAAAATGTGAACAGTGATCATTTTGGGCATTATCTCCCGCTTGCGATCTCCGGGTGGCATCCTTTTGCAAACCCAATTAGACCAAAAGTTCGCAGGCTCTACCCTCGGATGGTGCACCTCTTGAGGTTGGGTATGACGGGCTGATGAGAACTAATAAACAAGAAAGCACCATTTCGGTCTCCCTTGTCTTTTTCAGCAGTGCTATCTGCTTGGACTACTAACTGCTGTGCTGCTGCCGACGGGGCTCGAAAATGATCCTCAAGGCAGAGCGGGAGGAGTGAGTTTCGATAGTGATCCCTGACGGTTCATCAAGAAGGACCATTTTGCTGAAAATATCAGAATAATAATTTCGGAATACAGCGAAGTTTTCTCTTTCTTCGTTTCAACAAGTGCAATTTCGGAACCCTCCCCACACCTCGAAAGGGCTGGTTTACACCTTGAATTGGCTGTTTTGCAAGACGTAAGCGTGCAGATGAGTTGCTCACACTACAGCCAGGCATGTGTATGCTCTAGCGTGACAGTTATACAGTGGAGTTCGGTTAATGTGGACACGATTAATGTGGACAACCGCTTAATGTGGACAGTTGGCCAGGAACGGAATTTCTCCATAGTAAAATCCTCCGGTTAATCTGGACAGCCACCGCTTAATGTGGACAGCACCAAGTTGTCAACCGGTCGGTCGACCCACAGATTTTGTCAAAAATCCAGTCCAAATCGCCCGCAGCGGGGAATTCCCGCGTCCTGTTCGCCACAGTTGGGAGGTGCAGTTGTCGAAGGAGGCCGCCAATACGTCATCTAGGCTATTCCCACTCCCTCTGCCCTGCCCCCGTATCCTCATCCTTGTCTCCCTTATCTGCTTTCCCACAGATTTTGTCAAAAATCCAGTCCGAATCGCCCGTGGCGGGGAATTCCCGCGTCCTGTTCTGAAAGTTTTGCTTCAGATGAACAGTACACAAAGCTTTTCTGTTGGTTTGCCTGTGCTTGTGTACGTGTGGAGACTGATCGCGAGAAAGTGAAGTGCTTTTGACTGTCGTTCTTCGACTTCTGCAATCTTTCTTTCCCTTCTTTCCCAGATGGGGAAGCGAAAGGATCTAACACCAACAGAGAAACTGAATGTTTTGGACAAGTTCCATGACCTGGAGGAGGTGACAAGTAAACTCGCCGAAGCATTTGCAGATGCCAAGAAGGTACCAGACGAGCAGGAAGAAGAGTCTGAAGAGGAAGACGAAGAAGTCAAGCCCCCAGTCTCATCAAAAGAAATGAGGGCGGCGTTGGCCGTACTCGAAACGGGGCATCGACAACAAGGTTTTGATGTGGAGAAGTTTGACACTGTGATAAAGAACGTTAGGGGAGCTTTAAGAGAAACGTTTTCACCAAAGCAATCAAAACTGAGCATGTTCTTTCAATAAAACTTCATTCAGATGCAAAATTCTGTTTTTTATACGTAGAAACGACTGGTTTGGGGTCAGTTCGCTTAATGTGGACAACCGGTTAATATGGACAGCTGGCCTGGAACGGAGGTGTCCACATTAACCGGACTCCACTGTATAAAATTTTACGTGACCAGTGCCACGTGTTAGTTTGCATCAACAAGCTAACGAACAACTGGAGGGTCATTTGCTGGTTTAAAGAACCGCCGGTCTCTTCTTCGCTGATAGCGTGGCCGACACAGTTAAGAGGGACTGGTAGTCGGTTAAACCCAACTCCAAGTGGTGCTCCGTAGCGGTTCTACAGTCCATCTCCTCCTAACGCGAGACGCCATAGGCGAGGTCTCGTCGCCCAATTGCGCTCCACCCATGCGACACGCAGCCTTTGCCCCCACGTGACTGGGGCGCACACACGCACTCCAGAATGATCGGGCCAATCATCGTCCCTAGGCTGACTCACACAAAGCCCACTCTGGGTCTTTGTGGCAATTCCTGCCCTGACGAACATTCCGCATTTCTCTCCGCCAGGGGACAGACGCGGGCAGCGTCATTGGCCACTGTGACGACCCGACGTTCCCACACGGCCCTCACCGTGGAACGCCATGCCAGACCGAGTGCCAACTTTCTCCTTACCCTTCTGTACAAATTATATTGTTTCCAACAATTTGGCTTTCCCAAGACTTTTCCCAAGCAACCAGGCCTGGAAAATCGCAGCCGTTAGGGTTAAAGCTTTTTAGCCTTAATACCCCCCGATAGCCCTGTGGGATACGAAGTAGTCCGGCCGGATAGTGGAGGATAGAACGTATCCCAACGGTTATAAATTACAAGATAAGATAGGGAGTGTCTGAGGGTAAGCAGTCACCACACAAGGGTCCTTTGTGAACTGGTCTTGGAAGTGATTGCTCAGATAGGACAGACAGATCTCCGTGACATTAACCGAAGCTTTGACACCGTCTGGTGTGCCCCTGCTGGTGGACACGATAGCCAGACATGCGGGACAGAAGTGGATAATCATAGTACGCACGCCGGTGACCGCTACGATTTATAAATACTGTGCAATCTCTGCATGTTTCACCCCTATCAGCGCATAACTCTGACTAACCTATGCTTACCTATGATTAAGGATTTCCAACGGAATCCGAAACGTCAGGAAAATAAAACTCTCCTTCCAGTGGTCGCATCTTCTTCTTCTGAACTGCTTCTTGGGACTCACTTATCCGCTTCTATTGGTGATCGGTCCTCAGTTCTCGTCATTTTCTTCCTAGGACTCGCTGTTTCGCTTTTATCGATAAATTGGGTTTTCAGAGCAAGCAGTTAGGTGTACCTGAGAAAAAAGACCATCCACTAAAACACGCTATTGGCCACGGCTGACACAGCATTATCAATCTTTCGACACGTATAAAAATGTGGACGGCTCTTCACAAAATTTCCTCGCGTCCGAAGATGACCTTACGTGCTAGTGTCGAAAATCTACAACTAAAGTTTGTTCCCCTTTCCCGAAGAATTTCTTCTATCAAATTATATTTCTCAGGATGTCTATTATAAATGCCTACGAAAGTTTGTTCTTTTTTCACGAAGAATTTCTTCTATCAAATATCTTGATATGCTTTTTGAGCGGTTTGAATGACCTATTTGTTGCAGTTGTGAAAACATTGGTGAGCTCTGTTGGATTCGAACACTTGACAAGCAAATTACAGCCTAATACACCTGAGACGTGATTTCGACACTATGTCTGGAGATACTCCACAACGCATTCATGAACAGTTAAAAGTCTGAATGTAATCCATCAAAAAGGGCCACTGGAGCTTTTGCCAGCACTCTTAAGGGCAAATAGCAAGACAAATTCGTAAGGACTGCAATACGAAAATTATTTATATGGATTTTACGATTAATGTAGATTAGTGTGCTTTTTTGGTAAGTTTAAATGGTCCGTTTGATCCAGTTGTGGAGACGTCGTCGAAGTCTCTGTGATTTGAACATACGACAAGCAAATCACCGCTCAACGCACCTGATCCATGAGGTCCTATGGAGAAACGTAAGTTTAATCACAGCTGCCATGAACAAATAGTGACTGGGCGACCCAAGTAACCCTGAGGTGGATTCTAGATTAATTACTTAGGAAACCCTCATTGGGCAGCCAGCTTGCTGCATTAGAATTGGTGGATTCCAAACGCTGCAGAAGAATAAACATGGAGCTTGTATTTGGAATATATGTTCCGACACTGTTTGTGAGGAGCCGAATATCTTTTCTTTCACTTTTACACTGCTTGAAATGTATTTGATTCAGGCAAATAGATTTTCGCTTGACTGCGCCGATACGAACGTCAGAGGATTAAAATATATAATAACCACAAATTTTGATAAGGCGATTTACAACCCTTAAGTTTAAACAGAATTTTCAAGTGATATCGTAAACGCACAATTTTGTGTAAGTTAAGAGATGCTTACTTTCATAAAAGTATGTCTGGTGTTGGATTGCGATTACTTGAAAATAGTTCTTAAAGTGTTGATGAATACTGCATGGTTTTCAGTGTTTTCAGTTGCATGCAGATAAATATGGATTCTGTGGTATTTGTTTAGCAAAGGCTTAAAACTAAGCCATTTCTCAAAAACATTTTCCAAAATAAAAAAATCTTAAACTTTATTTTCATTGCAGGTAATATCTTTAGGCTCACGTATATATGAGAACGCATTGGCATGAAAAATGAACGTATACAGTAAAAGTCTGCACTGTATCTTCAGAAGATCATTTAAAAAAGTTGTTTTTTGATCGACCTCTTTCAAAAACATTTTACCTAGCTATCCCTGCGTAATTTCTTTTATAAGATAAAGATAAGGTAAAATGGGGAACTGGGACCGTTTGGTGACATTCAGTGAAATTACTGATCGAATGTCTTATGTCATACATTTTATACAAACTAAGCCCTTCAAAGCTGAAGTTAATCACTGTGTCAGAAAAATATAGCGTTCCCTTACACTTCCCTTTACTGGAGTTTCCTTGATATCAAATCAACTTTTGCTGCACCTGAAGGGATAAAGGCGAAACTTTTTGCTGTCATATTAAGGTCCCCCTAAAATATAATGTACAAGTAACCATAGTTTTCGTCCTGGGATATAAAATGGCATAGAAAACTACTTTGATATTTGGAAATTTCTGATTTCTTTACTAAAAAAGGTCTAACATGCAGTGTTCGCCAGTAAAAGATTTCCTTATTCTCAAATCCACTGAAAATTACGTGGGTTAGGCCATCAAATGTTTTCAGTGGCCCAGAACTTTGTCGGCCGCAGGAATGTCTAGATGACTACGGCAAGGGGTTGCATCTGAATACCACGCCTCACGTTTAAGTCCTTCTGCTCTTAAGTTACCATGGCCTAAGATGGTCGCTCCTTGAATGTTAAAATTGTGGTTTCTTCCTATAGAAGGACTTGTAAGCTGCGAGTTTGGAACTAGCCACCGAGATGCTAATTGGTACTCAAGTAGTCAATTTTCACTCAGATTTCCCAACGTAGTTGCACCCCGAACCCTTGCAACATATCTGGTAGATAACTAACAAATGTTATGGTTAGAACCAATATATCCCCAGGGGTCGACGGGCTATGCCTCTTTTGGAACTTTGAAACATCTCACCAAGCTCTTCGAAATATCAGCACTAGGATAGACCTGTCCCGGTGTGTAATTTAAGTTCTTCAGAGTATCCTTCCTGAATTCCAACGTATGTGGAACTAAAAAGTGGAGTGGTTTCTAAACCCAACCCTTTTGGCTTCGGATTTAGAAGGCCCGGCAGCATGGAAAACACGAGGCAACAGAAACGCTGTTTAGAATGAAACCATCTCCAAGACAGCTGGCTACGCTTTCGGACTCGAACTGCATCAAAAACACGGTATTTGAGTGGGCCTTTCCCCCATCGCGTGAAGACTGTCTGCGTTTTCGGATAGCAATGTCGTGTAGCATCTAATTACCAGAACAGTGTGTATCATGCAGCCCAAAAACGCATTTGCGTGCTAAAGGCGTACGGGGAAAAACGACCAAAAATGCAACAGACCGAGTCTTATTTGCTTGCCTACACGGTCACTTCTAGGCAGACAACTGAAGCAGAAAACAAAAATAAAATTGACAAACTATAAGCATAAGGGAAAAGAGGATGCAACCACTGGAACAAGAATTATATTTTCCTGAGGTTCCGAAATCCGTCGGGAATACTTAACCAATGGTAATGGTAGGATAATCGGAGCCATGCGCAGATAAGGGTGAAACATACACATATTTCACGGTATTCATAGTTCGCAGCGGTCATCCGCGTGCCTGCTATTATTATCCATTCGTCTCCTGTAGTCACCACGTGGAGTCTTATTTGGTGCGGTGATGGCTTGAGACTCGGCGTTCGACTCGTTTTTTGCCGCCATTTTCTTGTTCGGGTTGGAAGCGTGGGCGACAATTATGCTTGCTGTCATCCGAGTTGTTGCTGGGCAAGACCCCTCCCACGTAACTGATTCTCTTTCTCACGCAATGTCTCACTAAGTCGTATGGGAACGCAAATCGTTGCACTTGTTAATAGACTGGGGATCTGAGAGCCATAAATCGAGCAGCTCGTGGCTCACGCGGTTGTTACCTCTTGCAAGGAGTTCAGCCTCGTTAAAATTGAAAATATGCCCGGGTCCCGTCGAGTGAGCTGCAACCTGGGAGTTAGCGTCTTTTTTCCTCACTGCCGCTGTATGCTCGGCCATTCGCGTTCGGAATACTCTCCCCGCTTCTCCGACGAAGTTGCTTTGTCCTAAACTGCATCAGATCAGATAAGCGACTCCAGCTGTTTTCTGCCGTGGCAGTGGGTCTTTAGGTCTCATGATCCGGTGCCTGATGGTTGCTTCGGGCCTGTGCACAATTCCAACTCCAAGAGGAGTGAGTAGAAGGCTGACCGTTTCCAATAAATTTTCGTCACGTACGGAAGAGGTTGCCAAAACTTTTGGCTAGTTGGGTGTGGCTTCTTCTCTCGTTTGCGTAGGCACTGGTTGACAAAATTGCGCAGATAACCATTCGCTCTCAGTACCCATCGAACGTATTGTAATTCAGCTCTTATGCAGCTGCGTTTGTGACCGATCGGGTGGTTGCTGTTGAAGTTCAGGACTTGTATAGTGTTGTTCGTTTTCCTGGATGCTTTAGTTTTTAAGCCACTACCGCTTTTGCGGCAAACGAGGGTATCCAGGAAGGCCAGCTGGTTGTTTTCTTCTTCGTTCATCGTAAATTGAATGTCCGTGAAGACGGCGTGTAGACGTTCCTTGAATTTTAGCACCTGATTCCGCTTTATTACGACGAAGGTGTCACCCACATACAGAGCCCAGAATTTTGGTTTGTGGTGTCGGAAAACCAGCAACTCTGGCCGTTGTAGGACCACCTCAGCTATGAGTCCGGAAATGAGTGAACCCATGTGCGTGCCCTTCACCTGCTCGTAGATAGTTCCGTTGAACATAAAGTACGTTTTGGGAGCTGGAGAATTTTCGCTGCCCGAGGCGATTCTCTGTTTCATCTTTCTTCTCTCGTAGGAGTAATTGGATAGGCTCGACTGCCAGGTCTTTTGAAATCGAAGTAAAAAGTGACGTTACATCAAAAGGTAGCATGACATCGTCTGGCAGGACTTTCGTTTTAAACAACCCATTAAATGGGTTTTATAAGGGCTTTTTTCATACCAGAGCTCCTTGGTTTTGACAGGGCACCCAGCTGTGTCCCTAAAGGACGCAAAATTATGGTGGACAAGAGACAGTTCGCTTAACCTCCAGCCGATGGAGAAGTCGACCAGTCCATCGACTAGATAGAAAACCCACCTATCATATCACCCTTCTCTTAGGGTAGAGTCCTAATCCGGGCCGCAGTTTGCGCGTCATGTGGGCGGATTGATAAATGAGCGTGGGAGCAACTCGCCAAGGCGGCGTGCGCGTAGCTTAGGTTGGCTCCTAACAGGTTCTAGTGAGTGGGAAAATAGAAAAGGGAGATTGCCAATACAAGTGAATATGCGAGTTCCAGGAAGCAGTTCAGAAGAAGGAGATGCAGCCACTGGAACAAGAGTTTTATTTTCCTGACGTTTTGGATTCCGCTAGAAAACGTCCTTAATTTCAGCAAAATAAAACTCTTCTTCTTCTGAACTGTTTCCTGGAACTCGCATATTCATCTGTGCTGGCACTCTTTTTGGGCGCGATGCGCTCCGATCGGCTCGGCGGTGTGAAACATTTGCCCTTGGAGAGTCGTCTACTTATGCGCAGATTCGATTCCTGCAGAGGTGTGACGACAATAATGTATTACCTAAATGCGTTTCGTACAGAACTCCGGTTAATACAGAGGTGGTGAGACGCAAATAATTAAGCACGGCAGAAGTATTATCCGACTGATCCTTCAAGACTGTCAAGCAAGGCTTCGCATATACCGTCAAATGATCAACGAAGAGGAGGCAGAGTACTCTGAATTCATGGGCGAGAATTGTGCACAACTGCTACAGCAGAGGGTGGTCGAACGAGACTAGGAATACAAAGCAAAGCGAATGACTAAGAATTCCCGTCGGAATCCGAAACGTTAGGACAATAAAACTCTTGTTCCAGTGGTCGCATCTCCTTCTACAGAAAAGGGAGAGGTACACACGTGATGATAACGGCTACTATGCCGGAAACGACTATTTCCGTCTCCACTCTGTGCTGTGCTATGCGACTGGCTTTAAGGGCTCAATATTAAGCACCAGCAGGCAAGGTGGCAAATTTGTCCCACATCCTGGTCAGCAGACATCCTTTCACCAAATATATGGAGCAATTTAAGGCTTTTGCAAAATATATATACTAAAAAACCGGACGAAATAGCTTTTTAATTTTCTCAGAAAATAATTTCGACCCTGGTGTGAATCATCATATTCGTGGCTATTCAAGCGCAGACTGGAAGTTGATGTAAATATTTACAAGCTGCCAGTATGGTAAATAATTACACAAGTTATATGTCCGAATGTGCTCTGGAAACTGCACCGGGGGGTGACGGACTTCGGCCCAAATATTTACATCACATGTCGTTCTGTGTCTGTAAACCCTCGAATATACTGAGCTATTCCGAGTTATAAATTGGAAAAACTGTGGTATCCACTAGAAAGCACACAGAGAATATTGGAAGACCCTCTGATGTATCGAATCTCTCGCAGTTGTGTCTCTCAGTACGACAACTAAGTATGTGCGGACGTTCATTGAGCCATGAATACCCCCGAAAAGTATCCTGTTTAGTATACCAGACACCTGCCTTACTTAAACTGCAATCTTAAACTGGGATACATTTTCTAGTAGAATGTATACAAGCAATACATCTCCTCTGCATCCATACAGTAACACATGACTGAATACACATAGACATCAATATGAATAAAAAGGGCACACATAAGTAGATATTCATTGTGGTTTTATATGGGCCATAATAAATGCAGTTTTTTGCAAAGAATCGTAGTTTTGTTGCGGGGAAAATAGGAGTCTGTAGTTGCGTGACCAGACCATGTTTCCAGATCACTAGACATTAATCAGAGGTGGTATGCATTGCGAGCGATATAATGAAAAAAAGGAAAAGCTGTAGTGGCCGCTAGCGGCCATTATGGGAACCGGTGGTCGCTGAGACATCGTGCCGTCGCCGTCACGGTTGAAATTGGGATGACTGTCCTTAACAAGTGCTCATTTGTGAACGGCCGCACCCTGTCCACCTCTCGTCCAATGTTGGGCGTTACCTACGCACACGCCCACGCTGGTGCGTAACCTCTCTTTGTTTCCAAACCGCCAGGTATTGGTTAAATTGCCGCGGAAATTTTATTCACTGCATTGCATGAATTGATTTTCAGAATAAATATATCGACGGTTCGGTATGTTCTTTCGGCATCTCTTTCGCCCCACAAGCCCTCATCCTTCCTACGTCAACCCCAATGCCGTGTAAAGGACTCCCTACGCATAGAACATGTAAACAACATTCTTTATCGCATAGCATGGGCCAAATGTCCCTCTGTTGATGTTGGCAATGTGTGTCGAACTCTTGAAACTAGCACCAACGAGAAAAATTAGCCGTTCGTCGACGAGACCCGCTCTCATTCGTATTTGCGAACTACCTTGAGCGTGACCACCGCTTCAATTAAAATGATACCTAGATGATCGCTATGGCTAACGCAAGACAAGTGAGAGCGATTCTCGATGCTTGGCACTCCATTCTGCCCACTAATAACAAACACGTAAATCTCGATTCATATTCGGTCGAGTGAAAATGCGCTGATGCGGCATTCCCAGACACGTAAAACCCTTTCTGACTTCCAAAACCCCCTGCCCTCGGCGCCAACATTAACCGTGGCATCCTTATCCTCCCCTGCCATGAAAGTCTGTGTGCCTGCCATTCCCGGCCAAACATGGTACGGTTGATGTGGAGGATGAGGGGAAATGTGTTAAAATTTAGGTATTCGTTAACGTTTCGGGAGGGTGGCGCATCAGTGAATTTCTACTCGGCCAGCACCCTAACACACGTCTCTTCGCCCCTGACGGCCGAGCAATCATCACACCCGAGCCCTCCACCCGTGATGAAAGTTCAACAGGTCAGAGCCCGCGTGCCGTCCACCAAGCAATCCACGTGCAGGAAGGCAATTAACATTAATTGTCGCTGTATGTTTGCAGTAATGACTGTATCCTATAAATACTGCAAACTTCTCTGCATGCCTTACCACTTTCTTCTACTGTCTCCTACTTATTTCTCTGAGGATGAATCCGCGACGGATGTCGAAACGTTAGGCGAATAAACGCATTGTCCCAGCGATCGAGTCTTCTTCTTCTTATTTTCGACGTCTATTTACCTGCCTGTCCCCATCAAACGCTCTAGTGCGACAATCCTACTCCCAAATTTGCACTTCGCCTGACGACGAACTGGTATCACCTGCTTGAAAATTCACAAATAGAACTGAATTTTCCGAAGACCTTTTTATTAATTAGTTGAAGCCTTTGAAAACCGTGAGACTCCACCCATTCTAATATTACCATCAAGAGCAAACTAATAGGTCCGGGCTATAGACATGAGTACACGCCTTCTGCGCACACCTAACTTGAAATGGACGCCCATTCGCCAAGCTCAGACAGACGCCCCACGCAAAAAGACGTCGCAAAAACATAGACGTGGTTCGTCCAAGAACAAACACAGGGGAAAGACAAAGGGCTGGGGTGGGGGAGAGAGGAAAAATGTGAAAGCTATTTTCTAGACATGCGAGACCAGACTGTAAAAGAACAAAGTATTACCTTTTTGTGCCTACGGTAGCGAAAATTCTGTCCAAAGTTTCGTCCACATGCATGGGTTGTCGACCGCTGCATCGTGCGCGTGCGGGTGTATTTAATTCCTCAGGGACGTTTGATGTGCCTGCGTGGAGGCGAGCTGAGTTATTCTAAATCGAATTCCGTCCAGGCATCGGCGCCGTTTGATGAGTTGCTGCAGTCATGGCTTATCTCACAGTCAGTGCGTGGGCAGATACCCCTACTGAGCAGGAAGCCGAAGGCTGTCTGTACGCGAGATGAGATAAAGTACATGGGACGAGGAATGCAGTGCTTGACGTAAAAAGTACTTTTACCTGGTAGAACAAAGTGCAGGCTGGAGCAATAATGGAAAGACTTCGAATGAACTAAGGTCAAAAAAATATTTTTCCACAGAAAGAGCCCCTCAATATGCGAACGCCTATCTCCATCCGTAGAAGTAAGATGATTTGGCACAAGGTAATTGCGAAAATTTACTACGGGTTGCTTTTAAAAATTAAATTAATTTAAAGCAAAGTTTCCCAGGTGCAAATTGATTGATGGCAGCAGCAGTAGGATTCATTGGACCCATGTAATTTCGGGAGAGCTCTTAAGCTGCTTCCTCTCATGAGAAAAATACAAAAGTTAATCGGTATAGAAAAATTAAAAGGTCATAAAACATGATCACGAAGGCAAATTAGTGAAGAAAGCGAGTCACAACAGGGCGTTTTTCTTCCCACCTTGATTTAACTCACTAACTTTGCTGTATTTTGCTGATTCGTTATTCTTATCATGCAATGAGAGGAAGCAGGTGAAGAGATCTCCCGAAATTTAATGGATCCAATAAGTCCTGCTGTTTAGGCCATCTACAAATATATTAATTTTTAGGGGGTTTGGCAGATTTGCCTAATTTGAGTTGACCCAATTGTGGAAAAACTCGAGGCGTTTGGCGGGATTCGAACCCGCGTATTAGAGAAGGCCTTTACGCGAAGCCAACGCTCTAACCGTTAAGCTACAAACGCCCCACCTCGTGCCATCAATTTAATCACACTTGGGTCCATATTACCCGCCCATCTTTACCGCTCGTATGGAATTTACCAATACGGAAGAGCAAGCCAACCTCCCAAGCAGGATTTCCTGAGCAATCATCTAGGATCCACCAGAATGACTGCTAGGCTGACCTAATTATTAGGAGGTTTGGTAGATCTGCTTGATTTGAGTTGAACTAATTGTAAAAAATCTCAAAATAAATTAATGCATTATGTGCAATTCAATGTATGATTCAACCGGAAACAGGGCCACATATTTTGCAACGCACTAGTCATTAGATTCTCGTCTGGTTCATCTCGAAGTAGGAAAATAAAAGCCTGTTGAATGAGTCAGCTGTGAGTTTCATTACACAAACTCTTTCAATTGACTGAGTCACAGAGGTTGTGGAGTACATTTTTCCAAACGTATATATTATAGGTAGCCTGGTTACCTGGTAGGACAAGGTGGAGGCTGAATGATATTGGAGGCAATAATGGAAAGACTTCGAATGGACCTAAGTCAGAAATGTGTGTTTCCACAGGGAGAATATCGTTACACCCAAAAGCCTAATCCCAGCTGTAGAAGAAAGATGATTTGGTAATTGCGCACCTTGGATTGCTTTAAAAAATGAATAAATGTTTGATATGCAATGAAATGTATGACTTGACAGGAAAAAAGGCCACATATTTTACAACGCAAAAGTCATCAGATTGTCTACTGATTCACATTGAAGTAGAAAAAAACCCTACTCGCTGAGTCAGATGTGAATTTGTTAGCGCAAACCCGTTTAACTGATTGAGTTAATAAGGCTTCGGGGTCAACTTCCCAAACGTAAATATGACAAGTTACCATCCAAGAAGTTGTCCATCACTGATAACAGGATAAAGATATGCACTTTATTTTGAAAACATCATTCCAAAATATTCAGCAAAAGCGTCCTCCATTCACAAAGAATAAAATTAAGCGCAAAAACTCAAAACATGGGTAATCAAAAGCAATCAATCATCATAAATTTCTTCAAGTGTCGATATCGTGGATATATGTCCTTGAAAAAGCCGTCAAATATAGGCCAAATTGGACTGCTTTCAAAACGACGCTAGCGCCGTGAACTGATGACCTCATTGTAGTTCCCATAAACAAATAGGGATAAAAATCGGTTTATAATGGGCGAAGTAGGCCAACCTAGGTATACATATGAAAATTAACACGCGAAAAGAGGGAAACAAGTTGGGCTATATTTTTTCACTTTAAACTTAATTCTAAAAGTGTCCTTCCGTTACTTTGCTTTTTTCCCACCCCAAAACCTTATAACCACTGTTTCCGTAGGACAAATACCGGGACTAGAGGTATATAAGGTGCACTACATAGACTACTGTTGTAAAT
This sequence comes from Ligula intestinalis, assembly GCA_036362985.1. Classification (NCBI taxonomy): domain Eukaryota; kingdom Metazoa; phylum Platyhelminthes; class Cestoda; order Diphyllobothriidea; family Diphyllobothriidae; genus Ligula; species Ligula intestinalis. The sequence continues at coordinate 202,548 of JAYGXS010000003.1, read as the reverse complement.
AACAGTAAAAGAACGGCTGCCTTACACTGGTAAAGTCGCCAGACCTGTTTGAACAAATCGGTCGGTGTAAAAGCACCACACGAACCAAGAAAACTTTCTCATCGCCTTTAATGTTCTTAATAGGAGGTTTTGACCGATTTGAATTATTCAGTTGAATCAGCTGTGAGAAACTCGGTAGCCTCGATGGGATTTGAACGCATGACAGCGAGGCAAAGTAAGGCCTTATAACCCGTTTGGTCATATCGTTTGATGAACTAGAGCTTTCCTCCTTGCGGTCATAGGGTTCGAGTCCCACTGAAGTCGCCGAGTTTCCCTTATATAGGTCATTTAAAGGTCAATTTTCTGTCCAGAAAATTCGGCTGCTTAGTGATTTAGTTTTTATATAGAAAGATAGATAGAGAACTTCATTTTAATGGTAATATCAAACTTTCAGCAAAAAATGGCTCCATTTTACGGAGAGCGAAAGCTAAAATAAATAAAGGGGTCCAAAAACTCAAGAGGAAACGGTCAAAGATCACAAAAAACTTAAAGTAATAAGTCGACACGGTTACCACATCAGTTATGGAGTCCGGTCGGCCTTCAGCTTCTCAATTTCCGTTTCTTCACACGTGAGGAAGCGTGCTAAGAATGGGAGTATCGAGTTCTGGTAGGCTGATCTACGACATGTCATATGTCGGAAGTTTCAGCGCGTCGTACGAGAAGACTTCGCAGCCATAAGTTCGGAGTGGAGAGGGTGAGTGTCATCACTAAGAATAAGGTCAACGAAATTCTTGACCGATTTGAAATGTCGCTGAATTATAAGGTCAGTTAAAAAAGCATAGGAATACCCGGCAGCTGAAGAGAGCATGCGGAGAATACGTTAAATAATAAGCAAGTCTTTCTTGACTAAGTAGAGAGCAGTAAAGAATGAGAGGGAGGATACAAGCGTCTATAAAACGCCATATGAGGGCTTGCGGGGTGCGATATGAACGCAAGCGGCGGATATGATATAAAAGTTTGCGAATTTTAATAAAAAAGTCTGAAATATTAAGAGTAAATGAGAGGTTGGAAGCAATTGTTACACCAAGGTATCGGAACGAGGATGCCTTGTTGGGCAGAAAGTCAATGGTTTCAGGACTGGAGGAGGGTCTAGGCCTAAAGATACTCTGGACTGACTTCCGCTCATTAAGTAAAAGGCCATTGTCTGACGAACATGCTGTGACATGGTCCAGTCCATCCTTCAGTGTTTGGAGATGGGCCTGGCTGACAACCATGTCGTCAGCATATTTGACAAACAAACATGCGTTTGGAGATCGTAGGTCATCAGTATGGAGGGAAAAAAGATGAAGGGATAATAAAGACCCCTGCAGAACTCCACAATTGTTGGGAAGGGTCGTGGATTTTCGCTTCCCGGTCTGAACGAATTGGGTGCGGGAAGTAAAATGGTCCCCAAGCCAAGAGATGGCCCAGCCAGGAGAGCCGCATGCAGAGGTTTTATTTGGAAGAAGATTGCGCGGGATCGTGTTGAAGGCTGAGGATTAGTCGAGAAAGGCAGCTGCGCATGAACGACATCCCTTATCCAAGTCTCTAAGAGCAGAGTGGACTACCAAAGCAACAGCATCTAGTGTACTACGCCTAGCCTTATACGCAAACTGCAAGGGGTCAGAAAAATTGGATGAAAACGACGTAATGATGTCCAAAGCTACTCTTTCTGTAAGTTTGAGGAGTGCAGAAGAGCAGGCAATTGAGCGAAAGGATTTAGGACCTGTTGAAGTGTTTTTTTGGGATAGGTGTGATTTTGTCCGAACGCCAACCGTCAGGAATCTTGGACTCCATGAAAGATAAATTAATAAAATGTGCCAAGACAGGAGCTAATTAAAAAGAGCAAGATTTAAGGAGAAATGGGGAGACGCCATCTGGTCCGGCAGCTGTTGTACTTTTGACCTTATTGAGGTGTTTCGTGACTGTTTCAACGGACACTTGAGAGAAATCACTTGGTGGTGAGGAAATATCATTTGTCGGGAGATAGGAGTCAGTGGGAGTGTGGATGAAGTTTGAGTTTCAGCTGTCTAGGTCAACATCAACATGTTCCAGTGCAATGCGTTGACTAGTGAGACGTTTGCGACTCTTCCATATTTCGGAGGAAGAGAGAGGAGCGGAGGATGTAGAAGAAGTAAAAAAGGATAAAAGGCTTAATGGTATCCAAAGCGGTAAGATGCATAGAAATTTATTTTTAAAAGCTCCAATGTCACAAGCATTTAGGCACATAAGTTGGACAGTATTTGGAGGAAAGTCTAATAGCTAAAACGCGTTACAATGGAACAGATTAAACACATCGAATTACAAAATAAATCGAAATAAGCTGACTGAAAACCCGCCAGTCAGGTGGTATGTATATTTTATTTTATTTTGTGGTTATCTGAATGATACTATGCGTAAAAAAGATCTGTATATAGATAAGATTGTGTGCTAAGCTAGGCACTACAGTGAAAGATCGCAACACCTTAAAATTGGGAATTTTCTACGGCAGTAAACGTAGTAGGATAAGAACGAACGAACATGACAATGACCATATTCATCGCGCACTTAGAAGATACAGTTTCGTGCCCCTGACACCTATTCAGAGGGATCACATGAGGATATCCTCTCTGCGCACAATAGGAAAATGGATGGAGGAATTCGGCCTAGATCAGATGAACGCAATGAAAGAACCATTTTTATGTAAGAAATATACCAGGATAGCATGTTTAAATTTGCTCAGGTTAAAAAAAAACACATTAACTTTTTTGCTGACGTTTTATTTTAAGGTAAGCCTCCGATGTCAGCCCAGATGTTTATAAGTAAAAAGACCTTAAGCAGAAAGAGCACACTCTATCGGCAGCAAGCTTTAGGAACTGTCATTTTCTGGTGGTTTCGATGGCCATCAGATTCGGAGACCGGCAGATCTGTCCTACGCG